>CAIGQS010000189.1:0-22206 GCA_903798195.1 Danio kyathit
TTAGGGGAATTAGGCAAGTTATTGTATAATGATGGTTTGTTCTGGAGACTATCGAGAAAATATACAGCTTAAAGGGGCTAATAATATTGACCTTAAAATGGTGTTTAAAACAATTAAAAACTGCTTTTATTCTAGCCGAAATAAAACTAATAAGACTTTCTCCAGAAGAAAAAATATTATCAGACATACTGTGAAAATTTACCTGCTCTGTGAAACATAATTTGGGGAATATTTAAAAAAGAAGAAAAAAATCAAAGGGGGCGAATAATTCTGACTTCAACTGTATATAGATATATATAATTATATGTCAGGCTCTGTTAAACAGCACTAGGGAAATATTTCAAAAATAAAACATAATTTGACAGGAAGGTGAGTGTTGTGTTCAGCTGTATGAGCAGATCTGCAGATATGACAGCATGTGTGGGGCAATACAGTAAACACATGATTACAATAGGCTGTTTTCACATGACGTCATTGATGACGCGCGAGACTCAGATGGAGGGCAGGAAGTGGTTCTTCTAGACAGGAATCTCTATCAGAACATCAGAATGCTTCTGTTTTCTGTTGTTTATAATTGTTTAAAGGGCACCTATGCTGGAAAATCTACTTTTTAAGCTGTTTAGGACAGACATGTGTGTAGGTGTAGTGTATAGAGCGTCATATTGGGGTGATATAAACACACTCAGTCCTTTTTTTTTCAATTTAACAACATAAAAACGGTGGACCAATTGGAGCGGTTTTGAGACTGACCACAACTTGATGTAGGAGTGCGGTCCCCCCGCCCACCAATATTGATTGACAAGCGTGCAATATTGATTGTTTTCATTGCGTCTTCCTTAAACTTCAGCGGTTTGCATTTCCTGCGGTCACAGAAGCTCCCTGTCATCTTAACTAGGTGCAGCTGGAAAGTGCGGGCGCGTTGCCTCACGTGAGTGTCCCTCCATTGGAAATAACGAACTAACGACGGCAGCGTCATGCATTTCATGATGTCGTGGATGAAAGTGAGGACCGGGGGGTTCACTCACTATTCTGCCGCCTAGGTCTCCTCTATGGACGCGCTGGCCCTGCTCAGGACACTTCATATTTCTGCCGCGCCACAGAGCGTTATCTGAATGGTTTCATTTTAAATAACATGCGAATGTGCGCGTCTGGTGTGCCGTGTCGTGGCTCTGAGCGGCGCATCCGGTGTATGACGCCCTTTAGTTATAGCCTCAAGCAGGTTGTAATTACTTTGTAATAAAAGTGATAAGCTAAGATCATTTAAGAAATCTTTTGCATGAATAATAACTTCATTTGAATGAAATTATATAGACAATTCTATAGAATAGAAAACAGTTTTATAGAATTATCTGTTGTCTTAGACTTGACAGATGGCAGAGAATTAGGTTTATTAAGTCTTACCTCCCTGACTTCATAAAAATATCTATCAGTAGGCATGCTTAGTAAGATCACTGTCAAATTAGTTAAAACTTTAGTTTTGTCAACTTTGCGTGCCGACTCCTCCTCATAAAAGGTTCTTACGCCGGTTTCACAATGCATGAGCGCCAGCGTGCGTGTTAACAACCAATAATATAATCAACAAATAATATAATTATTATTATATTTATTATTATTATTATTATATGTATTATTATTATTATATTTATTAATATTATTATATTATTATTATTATTATATTATTAATATTATTATTATTATTATTATTATTATATTATTATTATTATTATTATTATTATTATTATATTTATTATTATTATTATATTTATTATTATTATTATTATTATTATATTATTATTATTATTATATTTATTATTATTATTATATTTATTATTATTATTATTATATTTATTATATTTATTATTATTATTATTATATTTATTATTATTATTATTATTATTATTATTATTATTATTATATTTATTATTATTATTATTATTATATTTATTATTATTATTATATTATTATATTTATTATATTTATTATATTTATTATTATTATTATTATTATTATTATTATTATTATTATATTATGCAGATCCAGCCGGTGCTTGTTCAGAATAAACCCATCAGTGTTAGAAATAGCTGCTGATGAAGCTCTATTCTGCTGATGTGCAGCTTCCTGACCTCATATTCTCTATATGTCTGAGCAGCAGCAGCAGTATCCATGTGTGTGTGTGTGTGTGTGTGTGTGTGTGTGTGTGTGTGTGTGTGTGTGTGTGTGTGTGTGTGTGTGTGTGCGCACCTCCTCTTTTGGATGAGCGTGAGGATCTGGATGAGGTGGACCACTGTTTGGTGAGCTCCCCACGGGCCTGCAGTGTGTCTCCCCCACTTCGTGCCTCCCCATCCGCCTCCACCCTGCTGCCCCTGCTCTCCGTGGGCTCCTCGTTCTCCTTCTGTTGCCCGCAGGGGGCGCCGCCGCCCTCCGCCTCTTCGCTGTACTGGGCCATCTTCTGCGCCAGCGCCAACTGCGTCTCCAGCTCCAGCTGACGGATGTCCTCCATAGTCAGACCGTACCACTCGTCCTGCCAACACCACGCCTGCCGGTGAGCTCGCACCATCACCTTCCTCAGCCCTGACACAGACAGACACACACACACACACACACACACACAGACACATCATTACTATCATCACACATTATCAATCTTAGGGCAGCACGGTGGCGCAGTGGGTAGCACGATCGCCTCACAGCACACAGGTTGGTTCGAGTCTCAGCTGGGTCAGCTGGTGTTTCTGTGTGGAGTTTGCATGTTCTCCCCGTGTTGGTGTGGGTTTCCTCCGGGTGCTCCGGTTTCCCCCACAGTCCAAACACATGCGCTATAGGAGAACTGATCAACTAAACTGGCCGTAGTGTATGAGTGTATGTGTATGGGTGTTTCCCAGTACTGGGTTGCAGCTGGAAGGGTGTCCTCTGTGTAAAACATATGCTGGAATAGTTAGCGGTTCATTCCACTGTGGCGACCCCTGATGAATAAAGGGACTAAGTCGAAAAGAAAATATATGAATGAATGATCAAGCTTCTGTCTCACCACACCACAACCCGCTCTTCAAGATCTCTACACTCAGGGCTTCTGTAGTAGCCAGAATAGCAGAGTCCACTAAAGGAGGTCGAGCCTTCTCATTTATGGCTCCTAAACTCTGGAATACCTTCCTGATAATGTGCGAGGCTCAGACACACGCTCTCAGTTCAACACTAGAGTAAGGACCCATCTCTTTAGTGACGCACACACACACTGCAGCACATAACAGTATGATGCATGAGTGTGCTAGACGCAGGTGAGTGGGCTTGACAAACCTCCTGCAGGACACACTCCTCCTGTCTTAATGCACTGTGTTAGAAATACTTCACAATTTTAAATGTAGTGTTAGTCAGCTCTGCATCCTCTGATAATGAGCTCCATCAAAGCAGAGAAACACACGCTCCTCCTCCAGCCGTCAGCTCTCGCACTGTCACTGCTGCAGCTCACAGTCCGCTGCTGTCATTCTCAGATCAGGTCAGGTCATTTGCTCTGCTTTCGTGTCATATTTTCCACCCCAACGTGTCTATGTGGCTTTACTGAACTTCAGTTTATTTAGGGTTAGCTATATCGAACACAAATGAGTGCTGTTGTCTTTAAATAAATGGACTTTTTAACACTGGAGTTTCAGTTCAAGTAATAATAATGAGCATGGTTTAATCTGCCAGAGCTGTGGTTTGGCTGGTTTCCTTATGATAAAGACGTGTGTCAGAGACGCAAACCTGCTGATGAGGAGAGACGAGCAAAAACAAGCTGCCATAAGACTACAAACTGATCAAAACAAAAGGAAATCAGCCACAGAACTGAACAGAAAGGGTCAGTTCACGCAAAAATGACAACTTACAGCTTACTCTCCCTCAAGGGATTAAAGAGCTCGAGTTTCTTCTGTTAAACACTAAAGAAGATATTTTGAAGAATGCTGAAAACCTGTAACTATCACCTTTCATAGTAGGAAAACAAAAGTATGGAACTCAATGGTTACCGGTTTCCACCATTCTTCAAAATATCTTCTTTAGTGTTCAACAGAATAAACATGAACAAGTCTAGGCTGAGGGTGTCACGGTGGCGCAGTGGGTAACACAATCGCCTCACAGCACTCAGGTCTCTGGTTTGAGTCTCAGCTGGGTCAGTTGGTGTTTCTGTGTGGAGTTTGCATGTTCTCCCCGTGTTGGTGTGGGTTTCCTCCGGGTGCTCCGGTTTCCCCCACAGTCCAAACACATGTGGTACAGGTGAATTGATCAACTAAACTGGCCATAGTGTATGAGTGTGTGTGTGAATGAGTGTGTATGGATGTTTCCTAGTACTGGGTTGCTGCTGGAAGGGCAACCGCTGTGTAAAATATATGCTGGAATAGTTGGCGGTTCATTCCGCTGTGGCGACCACAGATAAATAAAGAGACTAAGCTGAAGGAGAATGAATGAATGAACAAGTCTAGGCGGAGTGAATGATGAGCGGGCTTCTAATTTTGGGTAAACTTTCCCTTTTAGAGAGGTCTGCAAATGATCAGAGAAGCGTGTGGATGTGGAGGCGATGCAGAAGATTACGCAGCAGCTGAGCGGCACACGGAGAGGAAATGAATCCCGGGCTGATGTGGAGGAGAGGAGGGCTGATTTCACCACATCAATCTCCTCTTCATTAAGTGCAGGTTAATGATTAAGGGCTTTTTTCCTGACAGAACGCTTGACACATGTTAGTCGCCCACACACACACACACACACACTGATAATGGGACGACAGCAGGAATTATTTAGCCACACAGCAGATGCATCAGCTGACACACACACACACACAAACACACACACACACACACACACACACAACTATTGGAGGGATAATTTTACATTTAATGTGTCCTTGATTCTAATGGAACTTTGAAATTAGTTACTAGGGTGATCTGGATGGTTGCTAGGGTGTTCTGGATGGTTGCTAGGGTGTTCTGAATGGTTGCTAGGGTGTTCAGGATAGGTTGCTAGGGTGTTCAGGATGGTTGCTAGGGTATTCAGGATAGTTGCTAGAGTATTCAGGAAGGTTGCTAGGGTGTTCAGGATGGTTGCTAGGATGTTAATGATGGCTGCTAGGGTGTTCAGGATGGTTGCTGAGGTGTTGAGGATGGCTGCTAGAGTGTTCAGGATGGCAGCTAGAGTGTTCAGGATGGTTGCTTGGGTGTTCAGAATGGTTGCTGAGGTGTTCTGGATGGTTGCTAGAGTGTTCAGAATGGCCGCTAGGGTGTTCATAATAGTTGCTAGGGGGTTCATGATGGTTGCTGGGGTGTTCAGGGTGGTTGCTGGGGTGTTCAGGGTGGTTGCTAGGGTGTTCAGTATGGCTACTAGGGAGTTCAGGATGGTTGCTAGGGAGTTCAGGATGGTTGCTAGGGTGTTCAGGGTGGTTGCTATGATGTTCAGGATGGTTGCTAGAGTGTTCAGAATGGCCGATAGGGTATTCACGATGGTTGCTAGGGTGTTCAGGATGGCTGCTTGGGTGTTCACAATGGTTGCTAGAGGGTTCCGGATGGTTGCTGGGGTGTTCAGGATAGTTGGTAGGGAGTTCAGGATGGTTGCTAGGGGGTTTAGGATGGTTGCTAGAGTGTTCAGGATGGCAGCTAGTGTTCAGGATGGTTACTAGGGTGTACAGGATGGTTACTAGGGTGTACAGGATGGTTGCAAGGGTGTTCAGGGTGGCTGCTAGGGTGTTCAGGATGGTTGCTAGGGTGTTCAGGATGGTTGCAAGGGTGTTCAGGGTGGCTGCTAGGGTGTTCAGGATGGTTGCTAGGGAGTTCAGGATGGTTGCTAGGGAGTTCAGGATGGTTGCTAGGGAGTTCAGGATGGTTGCTAGGGAGTTCAGGATGGTTGCTAGGGGGTTTAGGATGGTTGCTAGAGTGCTCAGGATGGCAGCTAGAGTGTTCAGGATGGTTACTAGCGTGTACAGGATGGTTACTAGGGTGTACAGGATGGTTGCAAGGGTGTTCAGGGTGGCTGCTAGGGTGTTCAGGATAGTTGCTAGGGTGTTCAGGATGGCTGCTAGGGTGTTAAGGATGGTTGCCAAGGAGTTCAGGATGGTTGCTAGGGTGTACAGGATGGTTGCTAGGGTGTACAGGATGGCAGCTTGAGTGTTTAGGCTGGTTGGTAGGGTGTTAAGGATGGTTGCTAAGGTGTTCAGGATGGTTGCTAGGGTGTACAGGATGGCAGCTTGAGTGTTTAGGCTGGTTGGTTGGGTGTTAAGGATGGTTGCTAGGCTCTTTGAGACACTTCTATTCTGTTTGTCTTCTATTTACTTCTGTTTCTATTCTAATCATACACACACACACACACACACACACACACACACACAGATAACAGGATGACAGTAGGAGTCATTCAGCCACACACTGCAGATGCATCAGCTGACACAAACACAAAACACACACACTATTGGAGAGATATTAACGCTGCTGGACATATGGCAGAAGACGCCACTCACTGCTGCAGCTAACCATGCTAAAAACACCACACACATCTTTATTATTAGCATTAGCATTATTATTGTTTTATAAGAGCAGGCTGAATCTCAGGAATCACTCACCCACGTCATGAATGAAGCGCTCAATCTTGGACTGCATCCCCCAGTACCGAAACTCCACTTTACACAGCTTGTACGCACACATGACGGGGGTTTTCCCGGGGTTGTTGTTGATTTCGGTGATCCAGTCGTCGGACAGCGGGCCGCGCTGCGTCTTGTAGGACTTGTAGAGTTTGGGGTCCTCCTCCACCAGATACTCATGAGGGGCGATGAAATCTTTCACGATATCGATGGGATCTGCCAAAAACAATGGCTTTTATTAACAATCACAGCTTTTTAGGGGAACGAGGCATGGATGGTAAACAGGCGCACATTTAATCTGGTCATGCAAAGCTCATCAGTGCATCAGAGAGGTTTATAGATCTTCTGAGCGGTAATAGCACAGAGCGCCAGCTGTAAAACCGCTTTATCTGTTTGTTCTGTGTGTCGTAAAGCTCGTCGATTATTATAGCAGCTTTTGGATAAGGAATCGAGATGTTCCATTGACAAAAAGGTCATTAGTTTTTCGTCCACAAGTGGAGATTTGCTTTGGAGAAAGTGATATGCAGCACTAATGACAGCACTGCTGAGCTGGATAAAAACAATAAAGGGTTTCCTCCGGGTGCTCCGGTTTCCCCACAGTCCAAACACATGCGCTATAGGGGAACTGATCAACTAAACTGGCCGTAGTGTATGAGTGTGTGTGTGTGTGTGTGTGTGTGTGTGTGTGTGTGTGTGTGTGTGTGTGTGTGTGTGTGTGTGTGTGTGTGTGTGTGTGTGTGAGTGTGTATGGGTGTTTCCCAGTACTGGGTTGCAGCTGGAAGGGCATCCGTTGTGTAAAATATATGCTGGAATAGTTGGCAGTTCATTCCGCTGTGGCGACCTCTGATAAATAAGAGACTAAGCTGAAGGAAAATGAATGAATGACTGAATATGAAGTCTTTAACCTGCAGGTATTTGATATAATCTTGAAGTGGAATGATGTACACCAGATGAATAATTTACAGTAAACCGAGTCTATAATTAATGTCCATTAATGAACGTCTGATTGTGTTATCAATTACTGTTTCAGTAATGTTTTAAACAGTAACAGACTACAGAGATTAAAGCCAGACTGAATTATTCGCTGATGACTGAAGTTGAATGTAGCATTCAGGAGACGTCCAAAAACAGGTACAATGGAGTCTTAAAGTTACATATTCAGACTAAATGTCCTTAAATGCACATACAAACATTATTTCTAGAGATAGATTGTTGATATTATTTGTATAATAACTCAAAACTGTTTGATTAAAGTTTTTGTTTCTGACAAATAATGCAAGAAGACAGAAAACGCACCCGTGATTCTAGATTCATCCATACACTTCAAATTATACAGTCAAGTTAGAGGGTCAGTTCACGCTAAAATCAACATTTACTCAGTAATTACTCTCCCTCAGGTGCTTATAAAGCTTCAGGAGTGAACACACAATCATATGTTTTGAAGAAAGACAAATACCAGTAACCACTGACTTCCATAGTAAGAGAAACATATGAAGAGTTCAGGTGCAAAAGCCGCTAAACGCCACTTCTGCCAAAAATAAGCTAATGACACTGAGTGAATGCTTTAGGCTTGTAGTACACCGTCAACCAATGGATTTGCTTAAAATAATCTAAATATCAGCACATTCAGAATAGGGTTGGGCCAATAGACGATGCCATCTTCCATCGCCGATGGCTGATAGACATGACGATGCTGAGCCGGCATCGTGATCCATCGCCACGCCCCCGTCGCAAACCCGCTGGTGAAAAACACACCCTCAGGCCCCGTTTACACTGATACAGCTTACTTTTAAAATGGCATTCTAGAACGAAAATGACCCACATCCACACTGGTGTTTCACCTAGCATTTCTGAACAGCCCTCCATCTGCTGAAAACACACATCACGTGACCACACACACACACACACACACACTGTCATGTGCTCGTCTGAGCTCCAGAGAACAGTATACGGACAGTTTATCCAGGATGATAGTGGATCGCGTCTCACTATAGTTGTTAAACGTGATATTTAATTAATCTTGTCTCTATCCAGGGCTTCATTTGTGCCGGAACACGCCGGATCTGGATCCGGCAGCTCATATTACCGATCTCCCTCCTCAAACGCCCTCCTCCCCTTTCCACTGTTCATTTTCAGTTTGTTCTGCGACTCCCCAACCCTCTTCCCTTTCATCCGCGACACCCCCGCGCCGCTCACTTTGGTCCGCGACACCCCTCCGCCATCCACTGCACCAAACAAATGACTGACACGGATCACGCTGCCTATTCATGCCAGAGTCCCGCGGAAAAAGTGATGGACAGATGGTCATTTGTGTTTAACTTATCTTTATTTATTTATGATTTGGTTATGAGTAAAACAAAGACCAAATAGTTGAAACGGTAGACTACAAATAATTATTCGTTATGAAGTAATTAATTATTCATAAATAATTTATTCACCTCTGCCTATGAAGACGATGTCATCGTCCCTCGCAATGTTTCACATTAGACATCATACAATGCTAAACTGGTCAACATCGCCCAACCCTAACTCAGAAATAACAGTTTGTAGGCAAAAGCCGCTAAACGCCACTTGCCTTTGACAGCAAAAGCCGATATATCCCGAGAACCAATCAGAAGGCGTGAATCGAATCACATGTCTTCAATGTAGCAGCGCGCTGATCCGCCAGCTTTATGAGGAACCTGATTTATTCTGATTCATAAGTAGATTTTAACAGACTGAGTTTGATGAACTGGACGACCTGTCCGACTGTCAGTGGATGGCAAATGAAAACGTCCCGCACCTCAAAACTCTGGTCACTATCAGAAAAGAAAACACACTGTACAGTCGGGCGTGCAGCATGCATTCATAACGCTACTTTAAATGAGTCTGATTTACTATACATTAAACAGCAACTGCGTTTCATGACAGACGAAGTTAAGATGCTGTTCTTTAATCCTGTGTGGATGCTCTGAGGATAAACTAGAGACCAAGACCTTGAGTATGGAGAGGATGAGTGAATGACAGCTTCTGCAAGTGTCTGAGAGGCGTCTCCTTTAGCCCAGTAGGCCCAGCGTGTGTTTTATCTGCTAATGTAAGCTACTGTTAAAAGATAAATATAATATATTAAACTCTACATTATTTATATGACTTCATATTACCTAAACGCCTGATCAGCTTTATATTAATGGACAATGCACAGATGATGATGTTTCACAATGTTTTACACTACATTATTTGACTATACCAAGCTTAGTTTACACTGTTTACACTGTTTACACTGTTTACACTACTCTACTTACATCACATCTACATCCCAAACATCAGAAATGTCCGTTTTAATGTTATTGATTAATGCACTCGACAGACTTCATTCATTCTTTTCCTTCTGCTTAGTCCTTGGTTTATCAGAGGTTACCACAGTGGAATGAACCGCCACTTACTTGACAGATTTCTGTTTTTAATTTCAGGTGGTTAGTGTAATGTGTTTAATGTTTGGTAAAATAATTTCTAATTAATCTGATTCTTCAGCTAATTACACTGTCTTGTTCCAGTAGGTGGATTTAGAGGTTTTTTGCAGAAAAAGCAGACGTGGATTGAGCTGGTTTTGACGCAAATAAATCTCCCTTGTTAAAAACCAAAGAATTGTCTACAGTGACATTTATGAAATAAGCTCTTTTATTTCAAGGGCGTAGATTTGGCATGGACAGAGGGGATGTGTGCCCACCAATATCCGGCATTTCCTGAATCTGTTCAACATCATTTAGGAAATATTTAAAAAAAGAATAAATACTCAAATACTGTGGAAGTCAATGGTTACCGGTTTCCAGCATTCTTCAAAACATCTTCTTTAGCGTTCAACAGCAGAAATAAACTCTTTAAGGTGTGAATGACAGTATACAGAGTGAGTGAATGATGGCAGACTGAGGATTAGTGTGTGAACGCTCCCTCAAATGAAGAGGAATCCTCCTGTAGTGTTGTGTTTGTGTTGCTGTCGTCCTCCGTCTGTCAGTGTGTGTGTGTGTGAGCAGCAGCTGTTCTTCACTATGATCATCATTATTATTATCATCTGTGGCCTGTAGGTGTCTCTGCAGATCACCCACACACACGCGTGTTCAGTGCGTGTGCTGTTATGTAAGCGCGCTGGCTGGGCGCTTCCCCTGCAGTGTCTGCGTCTGTGTGTGTGTGTGTCTGTTCGGCCTCAATCCCAGAGTGCACTGGGGCTCCTCTGCTGCTGCAGGATAGTGCTGTGTCAATGATGCTCGCCGTCTGCATCTCAAACATCCGTCTGCTGATCTGAGAGCTGCTGATGTGGAGGAGTGATGTGCTGGAGACGCGACACTGTACATCATCTACACACTCAGCTCAACACACACACACACATCACTACACTACACACAACACAACAGCACTGCTGAACGCTGGATTCTGATTGGCTGCTGGTCACTCTCAGGTGTTTGGTTATTGTCAGATAAAGGCACAGCTAAAGTAGTTCCGGCAGGTTTAGAGCGCATCACAGCTCCATATCACTCCGCTGAATGAGGATGAGTTATTACACAGCTACAACAGTCAGACATCAGTGTGTGTGTGTGTGTGTGTGTGTGTGTGTGTGTGTGTGTGTGTGTGTGTGTGTGTGTGTGTGTGTGTGTGTGTGTGTGTGTGTGTGTGTGATAAACAGTGAAGGTGCAGTAATACCGATATCCCGCTGCCTCTTCTCAGCAGAAGACAGGTTGAAGACGTCGTTCTGAGAGCCCGTGTCTGGTTTATAATAGGTCTCGATGTCGATGGAGAACTTCTCCACAAATGGACACGTGTGTCTGAAGATGAAGAGGAGGAAGAGGAGAGATCTAAACATCAGTGTCAAACATCATCAAAGAGCTGATCTGCTGTTCACACACACACACAAACACACACACACACACACACACACATTTACAGGCAAAAGCACATACACGCATGCAAACAGGCACACAAGCTCATACATGAACACAGACACACACACACACACACACACACACACACATGCTTGAACGCACACGCACCTGCATGCACACACACACACAGACATGTACACACAAACACACACACACACACACACACACACATGCACGCACACACCTGCACATACATGCGTGAACACATGTACACAGATCAACAAATGCACACACACATGTACACATGCACACACACACACAGTTAGGTCCATGAATATTCAGACATGGCCGCAGCTCCAGCATGTTTGTCTCTTTACAGCAACACTATGAATTAGAAATGAAAGGAACTGCAGACGGTCAGCTTTAATCTGAGGGTGTTTACATCATCATCAGGTGAACACTGTAGAGTTACAACAGTCTGCAGATGTGCCTCACACTTGTTAAGGGTCCAAAAATAATGTGACAGACTAATAATCCTAACTCAAACTTTCACTGTTTAATTCTTGGTTCAGATCCTCTGCAGTCAAACACAGCCTGAAGTCTGAGCACAGAGACATCAGCAGACGCTGGGTTCAGTCCTGCTGGTGCTCTGCCAGACCTCTACTGCAGCTGTCTTCAGTTCCTGCTTGTTCTTGGGGTATATCCCCTTCAGTTTTGTCTTCAGCGAGTGAAATGCATGCTCAATCGGGTTCAGATCAGGTGATTGACTTGGCCATTGCATAACATTCCTCTTCTTTCCCTTCAAAAACTCTTTGGTTGCTTTTGCAGTATGCTTTGGGTCATTCTCCATCTGCTCTGTAAAGCTCCGTCCAATGAGTTCTGGAGCATCTGGCTGAATATGAGCAGAGAATATCGCCTGAAACACTTCAGAACTCATCCTGCTGCTTCTGTCAGCATCACATCATCAATAAACACAAGAGAAGCAGTTCCACTGACAGCCATACATGCCCACGCCATGACACTACCACCACCATCATGCTTTACTGCTGAGGATCATGAGCAGTTTTTTTTCCTCCTTCTCCATACTCTTCTCTTCCCATCACTCGGGTACAAGTTGATCTTGATCTCATCGGTCCACAGGATGTTGTTCCAGCACTGTGAAGGCTTCTTCAGAACTCTAATCTGGCCTTCCTGTGTTTGAGCCTCACCAATGGTTTACATCCTGTGATGAACCCTCTGTGTTCACTCTGTCGTAGTCTTCTCTTGACTGTTGACTCTGACACACACACACACACACACACACACACACACACACACACACACACACACACACACACACACCTGTCTCTTGGTGAGTGTTCTTGATCTGGCCAGCTGTTGTGCAGGGTGTTTCCTTCACCAGGGAGAGAGTTCTTCAGTCGTCCACCACAGTTGTCTCCGTGGTCTTCCGGGTCTTTTGGTGTTGCTGGTCTCACTGGTGTGTTTTTCTTGTTAAGAATGCTCCACACAGCTGTTTTGGCCTCGCCTGATGGGTTTGTTTTGTTTGTTCAGCCTAATGATCAGCTTGACTGATAGTCACAGCTCTTTGGATCTCATCTCAAGAGTTGACAGTAACAGATTCCCAATGCTAACAGCACACTCGAGATGAACTCTGGACATTTTATCTGCTGATTGTAACTGGGATAATGAATGAAATACAACCACCTGGCCATGAAACAGTTGAGAAGACAATTGTCCAACTACTTTTGTTTGGACCCTTAACAAGTGGGAGGCACATCTGCAAACTGTTGTAATTCCTACAGCGTTCACCTGATGTGGATGTAAACACCCTCAGATTAAAGCTGACCGTCTGCAGGTAAAGTTCCTTTATTGTTCCTCTTCATTTCAAATCAATAGAGCCAAAAAAGCATTGGTATAATATTTATAATATTCATAACAATATTTATGGACCTGACTGTATATGTTTCTGTCTTGTTTCAAGTCCAAAATATCTAAAATTTCTGAAATCAAGAAGCATTTACTAGACAAGCAACAAATATAATCTTGTTTTCAGCAGGAATGAGTGGAAATGAAGTGAGTTTCTCCTAAAAACAGGCAAAATAATCTGACAATGGAGGAAGAGAATGATCTAGTTTTTGTTTGATATATCATGACTATATTGTCAGATTATTTTGCTTGTTTTCAGTGAAAACTCACTTCATTTTCTCACTTTATTTCTGAACACAACACTATATTTTATGCCTCTTGATTTCAGAATGAGTTGATATTTGACAGAAAGTCGGAGAAGTGTTTTATGCAGTGTTCTGAATAATACATTGATATCCAAATCCTCAAATAAACAGTTGACAAATCTAACATTAGACAACAGAATAACTGCAGACTCGTGTTAAGGAGCAGTTTGAGGAGGACAAAGACCTGAACAGTGGATTTATCCTCAATCATCAGCGCCGGGTGTTCAATTATTCACATGATGAGCAGTAACGCACCATGATGTGCTCTTTCCTTATAACTCTGTGGTCAGTTACTCTTTACAGGAAGTGTTGAAGTCAGTTTATGTGAAGCGACTCCACATCTGCTCTGCTCATTCATATTTAAACAGACTCCAGATCAGCATCACCTGCAGCTCATAGGACGCTGATATTATCAGAACAACCACTGAACTCTTAAAACTCTCATTCAGAAAACTGAGGACATGTGTGTTTGTGTTTATCAAAACTGTAAAATTAACATGACAGTCAGAAAGCTTATCATGGAAAACATTGAGTTTTGGGAAAGTCACCAAAGGTAGATTTATTCAATTTAGGCCAGTTCACACACAAATGATCATTCAGTCATGCATGTTTCACACCTTGATGGGTTTACTTACTTCTGACGAACATTAAAGAAGATACTGTGAAGAATGCTGGAAACCGGTAACCATTGACTTTCACTGTATTTGTTTTTCCTACTGTAGAAGTCAATGGTTACTGGTTTCCAGCATTCTTCACAGTATCTTCCTTACTGTTGAAGGAACCCATAAAGGTTTGAAACAAGCATGAGTGAATGATCATATTTGTGTTTTGGGTCCTGCAGGAGCTGCACTGATGCCACCTTCACTGCGAGTGTATTGTGTGTTTGTGTGTGTGTGTGTGTGTGTGTGTCTGCAGAATGAGCTGACTGTGTCTGTTGCATGCAGAGTATGCTGACCGTATGCGTGTGTGTGTGTGTGCTCATACTGACCGTGTACGTGTGTATGGGTATGCGTTCCAGGACTCCTCCTCCACGCGCAGCGCTGCTTTGGGCAGGATGGAGCGGAACCAGCTGGGGATGTGCTGGCCGATGTGGTACACCTTGCGTGTGTATTGTCCGGATCCGCCGGGGCCGTCGGTGTAGGGCCGGTTCTCCAGGATCTCCACACCGCTGCCCTCGCCCTCGCTCTCCTCACGACTCTTCTTCTGCAGACGGACACACACACACACATAGCTTCATGTATAATGCAGATGCACAACACACACCAGGGCTGCGTCACAAATGGCACACTTATATACTGTGCACTCATACACTCAACTGTGTAGTGTAGAATTTAGTGTCGCTCCAAATGAACAGTGTTTTACTAAAGGATCATTCAAACCATTCCTCATGTTCAACTGTTGCAGAATTAGTGAAATAAACAAGCAAACTATGATAACCACACTCACCAGCAGGAGGCAGCAGAACCACTAATATACCATCAGTCCAGCTCAGTAAATAAAGTAATGCAAGCTCAGAGCCTAATAGCTCCTCCCCTTCATCATGATGAGTAACCACTTCCATGCATCAATAGCTCCTCCCCTTCATCATCAGTAGCTCCTCCCATGCATCAATAGCTTCTACCCTTCATCATCAGTAGCTCCTCCCCTTCATCATGAGTAACCACTTCCATGCATCAATAGCTCCTCCCCTTCATCATGAGTAACCACTTCCATGCATCAATAGCTCCTCCCCTTCATCATCACTAGCTCCTCCCATGGATAAATAGCTTCTCCTCTTCATCATCAGTAGCTCCACCCATGCATCAGTAGCCCCTCCAAGGCATCAGTAGTTTCTCCCATACACCAGTAGCTCCTCCCATGCATCAGTAGCTCCTCCTCTTCATAATCAGTAGCTCTTCCCATGCATCAGTAGCCCCTCCAAGGCATCAGTAGTTTCTCCCATACATCAACAGTAGCTCCGCCCCTTTATCATCAGTAGCCCCTCCCCATCATCATCAGTAGCCCCTCCCATACATCAGTAGCTCCTTCCCTTCATCATCAGTAGCTCCTCCCATTCATTATCAGTAGTTCCTCCCATGAATCAGTAGCCCCTCCCAAGCATGAGTAGTTCCTCCCATTCATCAACAGTAGCCCAGCCCCTTTATCATCAGTAGCCCCTCCCCATCATCATCAGTAGCCCCTCCCATGTATCAGTAGCTCCTCCGCTTCATCATTAGTAGCTCCACCCATTCATTATCAGTAGTTTCTCCCATGCATCAGTAGCTCCGCCCCTTCTTCATCAGTAGCCCCTCCCATGCACCAGCAGCTCCTCCTATTCATCATCAGTAGCCCCTCCCATGCACCAGAATGGTTGTTTCTCCCATACATCAGTAGCTCCTCCTATTTACCAGCAGCTCCTCCCCTTCATCATCGGTAGCCCTTCCCATGCATCATTAGCTCCTCCCCTTCATCATCAGTAGCCTCTCCCTTTCATCATTAGTAGCTCCTCCATACATCAGTAGCCCCTCCCCTTCATCCTCAGTAGCCCCTTCCATGCACCCTTAGCTCCTCCCCTTCATCATCAGTAGCTGCTCCCCTTCATTCATTAGTAGCCCCTCCTGTTCATCAGTAGCTCCGCCCCCTTCACTACATGAGCACAGCTGCTAGTGTGAAGTGCATAAAGTGCCTTCATTGAGTCTCGGATGGAAATGCAGCTTCACTCTGAAATCTTTAATGCAATGTTACAGTACTCAATGGAAACATAATTACCGCTCCATAAACAGGGTTAATGCAAACAATTGATATCAATTACATTTCAGCTCTGTGCAAGGCAATGGTGGAATTATCTAGTGTATGTTCAGTCAGTGATCGGTCGTTCTCCCAGAATAAAGGCTGACAGGTTTATCAGCAGCCTGATGTGAACCCCTGCACTGCTGTAGAAGACTGAAGGGGTTATTCTGAGAAAACAACCATCCTGATGTAGGAAACAAAACATAAATATTACACACAAAGCATTGTTCAGAGCTGTAATAGTCTATTCATTCATAAACTAAAGCAGCTGATGGAGGATACACTAACCTGCGCATTACTCAGACACTAGATGGAGATAAACCGTGTACAACAGCAGCGTGACAGACGAGCAGACACATGTGAGTGTGTGTAAGTTTATAGATGAACATATTCACTGACGCTGATTCTCAGTTCCCAGATCAGTGTGTGTTATTCAGCAGTGGTTATCTGGGAATAACAGATGTGGGAATGTCTGACCAATCAGAATCCAGCGCTCCAGTACTAATTCAGTTCATCAGCAGTGCTGGACGTGCAGTTATTGGCTAAATCCAGCTTCATCCAGGCTGCATGTGCTGCTCTTCCTGAAGCAGAGGTGAACTGTACGCTGCTGAACGCCACACTGGCAGCCCTGTGGGTAAGATGAGCCGGCCTCTGTGCGACTGAAGCGCATGTACAGAGAGCGGTCCGAGCTGTGAATTCTGGGAGAAACACACTTCAGAAGCTCATGCAGAGGAATACGCTGGATAACGGACACACTCCAGTCACACAATCACATCTCTGAAATAATGTGCTCCAAATTATAGCAGCTCCTGAGAAATAACGGCGTCGTGTGTAGAATCAGGGCGTCTACACTGAAATAAAGGCATTTCATCTCAAATAATGGAGTATCGTGTGAAACAACACACACTCCACACAGAAACACTGCGGGCCCAGCCGGGACTCGAACCTGCAACCTTCCTGCTGTGAGGCCACAGTGCTGAATGTCAGTGTGTGTGAAGCAGGAGTGTGTGTAAAGAAGGTCTGTGTGTATGTGTGATCCCAGTTTTTATGTCGTGTGTGATGCAGGTCTGTGTGTGTGTGTGTGTGTGTGTGTCTGTGTGTGTGTGTGTAAGTAGCAGGTCTGAGATGCTGTCAGCGGCTGCAGGAGACGAGGATCTGCTTCTGATCATCATTAGTGTGTGGAGACACTTCATTACAGCGCTGACAGATGACCACACACACAACAGCAGGCCTCTCACACAGACTCACAGCAGGCCTCTCTCACTCTCTTATACACACACACACACACACACACACACACACACACACACACACACACATCAGGCCTCAGACACACCAACAACTGACCTAAGAGCTGCATGTTGCTGGGAAAACATGATATTGCTGAATATTGTGATATCACATCTTCCTAAATTAATGCCAATTAATAAGCTATTTTGAAGATCATATATATGTAATAATCATATTAAAATATGCAGGTTATATATATTTATACTCCAATTAAGTCTAATCCAGACTAAACACTATCATCAAGACTGTAGAACACGGAGTATAAAGCTGATATGCAAATATCCTGACTCTGATTGGCTGTTTGCATTTTACTTCTCAACTCCGCCCATTAGTGTTTATTTTTAGCACTAGCCAATAGCAGAACAGCAGCTGCAGGAGGCGGGGTTAAAGATAATATGTCCTCATCTGATTCGTCAAATCTGGATAAACAAGCTGCAGAGCACAAATGCTGAACACTGAATATATTTGTTTATCACAGCTCACTGTCATATGAATATTGAGGATACTGTTATTGCAGACATGATCATTTAGAAATATGTTGTGCAGCCGAATGAAAAAAAAAAAATAATAATAATAATAACAATAACAACAACAATAATAACAATAATAATAATTATAACTATAGTAATAATAATATATGCTGGATAAGTTGGCGGTTCATTCCACTGTGGAGACCCCAGATTACTAAATGGACTAAGCCCAAAAGAAAATGAATAAACAACAACAATAATAATAATAATAATAATTATAACTATAGTAATAATAATATATGCTGGATAAGTTGGCGGTTCATTCCACTGTGGAGACCCCAGATTACTAAATGGACTAAGCCCAAAAGAAAATGAATAAACAACAACAATAATAATAATAATAATAATAATAATGATGATAATAACAACAATAATGATAATAATAACAATATTAACAATAATATTAATCATAATAATAACATGAATAATAATAACAACAATAACAGCAATAAGAATAACAATAATAATGATAATAACAACAATAACAATAATAATAGTAATAACAACAACAACAATAATAATAATAACAAAAATAATAATAATAATAATAATAATAATAACAAAAATAATAATAATAATAATAATAACAATAATAATGATAATAACAACAATAACAATAATAACAATAACGACAACAACAATAATAATTATTATAACTATAGTAATAATAATATATGCTGGATAAGTTGGTGGTTCATTCCACTGTGGAGACCCCACATTAATAAAGGGACTAAGCCCAAAAAAAATGTATAAACAACAACAATAATAATAATTATAATAATAATGATAATAACAACAACAATAATACTAATAATAATAACAATAACAATAATAATAGTAATAATAATAATAATAATGATAATAACAACAACAATAATAATAATGATAATAACAACAACAACAATAATAATAATAATAATAATAATAATAATAACAGCAATAACAAAAATAGTAACAATAATAACAATAACAAAAAAATAATAATAATAATATTATTAACAATAATAATAACAACAATAATAACAATATTTACAATAATAATAACAGTAATAATCATAATAATAACATGAATGATAATAATAACAACAACAACAATAATAATAATAACAATAATAACTATAGCTTTTAGCATAAGGTCTTGTGGTTGGTTCCGTTCCCTGAGATAAACATATAGTGGAAGTAACGGACTGAACATAGAAACTAAAAAGCTTAATTTAACCCAATGAGTCAGCTCGTGGATATGCATAGTAACAATAATAATAATAATAATAATAATAATAATGGTAACAACAATAATAATAACATAACCATGATAATAATAACAACAATAATAATAATAATAATAATGGTGGCGCAGTAGGTAGTGCTGTCGCCTCACAGCAAGAAGGTCTCTGGTTTGAGTCTCGGCTGGGTCAATTAGTGTTTCTGTGGAGTTTGCATGTTCTCCTCGTGTTGGCGTGGGTTTCCTCCGGGTGCTCCGGTTTCCCCCACAGTCTAAAGATATGCAGTACAGGTCAATTGGGTAGACTAAAATTGTCCGTAGTGTGTGAGTGTGAATGAGTGTTTCCCAGAGATGGGCGGTTCATTCTGCTGTGGCGACCCTGGATTAACAAAGAGACTAAGCCGAAAAGAAAATGAATGAATAATAATAATAATAATAATAATAATAGAGACTTATTTTGTTAATGCTGATAGTACAGTTTGTTGTGCTGATAAAAGTCAGGATTTATAACTTAAAGGCACACTTCAGCCCAAAAATGAACATTCTGTCATCATTTACTCATTATTTGATCATAATAGAAGATATTTTGAAGAATGCTGGTTTCTTGACTTCCACTGTAATCCTAAATTCTTTCTATGGAAGTAAACAGGTGCCAGCCACCAGCATTCTTCAAAATATCAACTTATAAATGTTTAAAACAGTATGAAATGTGTGTGTGAACGGCCCCTTTATGAGGATGCAAACGCAGAAACACACAGGCCGGAGTGTGTTTTTTCCATCAGATTCCTGTGCACTGCTGATATTTACAGTTTCTCATGTCTGCAGGCCGTATAAGGAGCGAGTGGACGGATCTGTGTTTCTGTGTGTTTGAGCTCAAACGCTGCCCTACATGGAGGCTGATCAGCGGAGCTTTAACCTCAGCGATGCCCATCTGCGCACGGAAGCTGCCCTGGCAACAGCCTGCATCCCTGCGCTGATGTCACCGTCGCCATGGCAACCGCAGCGCAGCAGTGACGCGGCACGGAGACCATGATGAGCACATCACAACAAACACACACACACACACACAGAGAGAGAATTACACCCAAACACGCCTCGCTCACACATCACAAACACACCGAGGAGCCAAGATGAGGCAAACAATGATTAAATATGGGAAGAGCAGTAATAAACAAATGTGTGTGTACCGTGTGTGTGTGTGTGTGTGTGTGAGTGTGTATTTCAGCTGGTGTATTTCAGTGTGTGTACATATCAGGAATAATCTTAAGCTTTTCTAGTCCAGGGTCAGACATATTGTCAGATGACAAGCTTTACTAGACATTGTAGACATTTTATGAATAATATCAGCAATAATCGACATTTACTGTAACTAACATGTATTTCCAGATCAGATGCTAGCCTGTAAACATCAACAGTACAGTACATGTATTCATCATTCATGTGCTCATCACTGACATGCGGATCAGCAGCCAGAAACTGAGTGCTGTTAAACCTGTGGAATATCCATGTGCTGGGCTTAAACTGAGGCCTGTCCTGGCTTCAACTAATCAATTAGCACACAATCTGAACCACACACACAGCTGCGGGAGTCTGATGGAGAGGGAGGAGCCTGTGTGAGGCTGATGATGATGATGATGATGAAGAGTAACAGCAGATCTGACATGCTGAGTGTTTGAGTAATGCCACAAGAGCAGAGAGATGACACTCAGGACTCACACACTGTTTTCTTACACAAGCTGTAGTGTGCTGAAAACCTTTACACACACACACACACACACACACACACACACACACACACACACACACACACACACACACACACACACACACACACACACACACACACACACACACACACACACACACAGCATCACACACTCCAAACCCAGCGGAACTAGCAGTGTTTATATTTCCAACAGCACTGAACATCTGTTCTGTGTGTAACATGAGGTTAACAGAACACACTCGCTGTGACACACACACACACACACACACACACACACACACACGCACGCAGGTTTAATACTACACCAGCGGATCACGAGTCTGTACTGCACACACTCATTAGCACAAAACTGCTCCGGCACGTCAACAGATGGAGCTCAGTGTCAGAGGAAACACAGTTCAGCAGGACGAGGACACACACACACACACACACACACACACACACACACACACACACACACTCTCTCTCTCATGCAGATTTAACAAGTTCACTGGCATCCAAAGGCCGAATCTCAGCTCTGGCTTATGTGAGGAAGTGTCCACATGACTAATAGAGTCACACGGTCAAAAATCTGCTAAGGGAACAGAGCGGGACAAACAGAGTGGGACAGAAGAATAGAGCGAGACAGGGGAACAGAGCGGATGAGGGAATAGAGCGGACGAGGGGACAGAGTGGAAAAGAGCAGGACAGGGGAACAGAAAGGGATGGGGAACAAAGCGGACAGGGGAAGAGGGTGGGACAGAAGAATAGAGCAGGACAGGGGAACAGAGCAGGACAGGGGAACAGAGCAGGACAGGGGAACAGAGCAGGACAGGGGAACAGAGCGGACAGGGGAACAGAGCGGACAGGGGAACAGAGCGGACAGGGGGACAGAGCGGACAGGGAAACAGAGCAGGACAGGGGAACAGAGCAGATGAGGGAATCGAGCGAACAGGGGACAGAGTGGAACAGGGCAGGACAGGGGAACAGCAGGACAGGGGAACAGAGCAGGAC
>CAIGQS010000189.1:22706-27706 GCA_903798195.1 Danio kyathit
GACAATATCTGCTCAACATGTAAATATCTCCAGTGCAGATCTGTGTTCAGTGCTGCTCATTCATCAGCAACACTTCAGCTCTTACAGGAGGAGGAAACACCCTGACAGAATGAAGATGACAGACCATCATCATCTGCTCCAGAATGAGCTCAAATCTGGAATCTGCTGGAGGATGGAGGAGAATAGAGCTGTGAATGTGGACATATGCACTGACAGCTGTGACAAAACAACACAAGAGAGAGTGTGTGTTCTGGAGGAGGACACACTCTCAATATCAGCACGATGACGTCTGCTGCGTGACAACACACACACACACACACAGACCGGTTCCTCTGACAGCAGCACGGGTGACACTTTCACTCCCACTGAAACCGGTCCATCTGCATGCCACACACACACACACACACACACACACACACACACACACGTGAGAGAGCAGGATCTCCATCAGCAGTCACTGCTTCAGGGCTGTCACAATAACACTGTAAAAACACTCTATTGTGTTTACACACACACACACACACACCTGTTAACCTGTTTCCAGTACAGTATGTACAGTCAAGCCTGAAATGATTCATAGCGCTGGCAGATTCTGACTCTTGTTGATCCAGCATGTGTGTGTTTGAGTGTAAATGACCCAGGCTTCTCCCAGAAGATGATCTACAAGAGCCGCAGTGTGTGAGAAACAGGTTTATCAGCCTTTATTCACATGTGAACAAACAGTGGCACGTCCAGAGTCATCCACAGCCTTAGCTGTCATGGTCTCTCTCACGGTCAGGCTGTTCTAGAGCAGGGGTTCCCAAACTTTTCAGCCCACGACCCCCAAAATAACAGTGTTAGTGACTCACGACCCCCACATTTACAAATGGTTATAAATATACAGATGTTCTGGATAAAATATGGTCATTCTGATAGTTTAATAAAAATGATTTGATTATTGAAAATCACCAAGTGACCCCCTGCATAATAATAATAATAATAATAATAATAATAATAATAATAATATCCTTTATTTATAGGCGCCTTTTAAAGCACTCAAGGACACCTTACAGCAGATCACAAGCACATCATCAAAATACATGCATCAGCATAATAATAAACCAGCAAATCATTAAACGCTCTCCTAAACAAAAACATTTGATCTGAGATTTACTATTGAAATAGAGTTTATCTGGCGAATGTGAAAGGCAGAAGTGTCTATAACTGTGGTGCTGTATAACTAAAAGCCCTGCCACCTAATGACTTCATCTTAAAGTTTGGGACAGATAAGAGTTCAGCAGAAGAGGATCTCAGTGAGTGTGAAGGAGTGAGAGATAGTGAGGGGCCAGGTTATGAAGAGCTTTGTATGTTAAGAGGAGGACTTGGTATTGTATACGATAGTGAACAGGGAGCCAGTGCAGGTGAAAGAGAATTGAAGTGATGTGATCAGAAGCACGCGAGCAGGTAACTATCCCAGCCGCTGAATTCCGAATTAACTGTATGAAGTTGTTTATCAGGGATGCCAGATAGGAGAGAGTTACAGTAATCAATCCGTGATGTGACCAGAGCATGAACAAGCACTTCAGTACTGTGTTGATATGGTGAAGGCGAAGTCTTGCAATGTTACGCAAATGAAAACAGGCAGAACGTGAGATATTACTAATATGAGAACCACACGAGAGCATGCCATCCAGAATAACCCTAAGACTGTTCACGCGGGTTTAGAAGTTGACTGGGGAGTGGGGACAGATTTAGAGCCAAGCAGAAGGGCTTCAGTTTTACTGGCATTTAACTTTAGGAAATTATTAGTCATCCATATATTAATCTCATGTAAACGCTTAGTAAGGTCAGGAGGGGGTGAGGTGTTGTAGGTTTGGTGACTTGTGTATCATCTGCATAAGAATTAATATGTATGCCATAACCCCCAGGGGGTCCCGAAGCGTGTTCTAGAGCAGCCTGATGAGCCTGAGTGACTGGGCACCGCTGTGTGTTTATCAACTGAAGTGAAGAACTGAAGCGCTGCGGTTGGTTTGTGGACAGTCATGGCTCAGACAGGAGCTCAGTGTGGACCTGAAGCAGCTCACAGTCAGGGGACCACATCTACATGCTCTGAAGATCCAGTAGCTCCAGTGTATTATTAATGTTATATACAAGACGCTCCGCTCGGTGAGACGTGGCCGGAACACAAAAGTGACCCCTGTGCTGATCCTGAGAGAGGTCAGGAAACACAGCACCAAGACTAGGCAAGATTCTGAGGTTTGATAACCTTGGATAAAAATATCACGGTATTGTGATTATTACTGTGATTACTCAAGTCTTTTTTTAATGTCTGGGATGATGTCTATGAACACAAAATATTTGATTTTAATAAACATTAAATATATTGGAGCAGTAGCTTTTAATGTAGAGGCTCCTTTCCTGCTGGAGATACTGTTGCCCTAAAAACTAAATAAAATAGTTGTGAAAAATAAATAAATAAATAAATAAATAAATAAATAAATAAATAAATAAATAAATAAATAAATAAAGGCTTACACATACCTTAGGAACAGTATAACAGAAAACTCTGGCGGTTTTAAAACCTTGACTTTTCCAAACCGCGGTAAACCTTGAAACCGGTTATCAGCCCACGCCTAACCAAGACCATCCTGGTGAATCTGGGGCCGGTCGCACCAGCAGTCCCTAAGTTAAACTGTAGCCTAGTTGTGACTTAAAGAGTCAATTTACAGACAACTAAATATTTTAGTGTTGGAGCACTGAGCTTAGTTTAAACATAACGCTACGCTCCACCTAAATATTTACAGCAGCTTCCCCCCATGTAGAAAAGAGACGACGGTGAGCTTAGTTTACACAGAGGAGCTCACGGTAATAATGAAGAGTGATCTCCCTCTACTCAGCCTCATTTCCTCTCAAATCTCGCATCTTGTTTCGGGTTGTGTAAGAGGAGTTTAGTTTTCTATTGAGCAGTGTTTTGTGTTTATTGTATCCACCGATTAAAATGAGAGTTTCTTCATGACTGAGTTCTTCTCCCTGCTCTTTCCTCTTTCATGTGTAGGATATAAAGTAAATCCAGCTTAATGTTTTGAGAACTTCATGTGTATTTCGTGTGCATTCACGACTCGCGATGCAGGTGTGTGCATCATCTGTTAGCTATTATTAGTGACGGACTGTAATTTAATGTACTATAAAAATGTGATTTTTTAATAAAATTTTCATAGGTCAGATTTATACCATAGACTGTAAAAGATATGGACGTAGTATCCGTGACGTCCCCCATAGGTTTCTGAACACTGCAAAAGAAGCCACAAGTAGGCGCGGCCAACCGTCGCCATTCTGTCTGCGCGTCATAGCACCAAACGCGGGATACCAAATAAGGGCAAAGAGGCGGAGAGTGAGCGGAGCTTCAGACCATGCTGGATTCTCAGCCTTTTGCTTAGACCTGGATTAAAACAGACTTATTGCTTTGGGAGAACGCTTAATACTTCATTACCTGTGACTCGTTTGTGTTCTGACCACATGTGCTTGGTTGTACACTATATCAATAAAGTGTTTAGACTTTTAAAAACACTGCTGTAACACATTGAGCCACTAAACATTGTTCTTATGACGTTTTTCGACAGCAAGAAAATGTGAATTACTATCAAACACTTCAGATATAGTCTGTGTTAGTGAATGCAGGGCTGTTTATAAAATCCAGCACTAACACTGTATGACAACGCTTCAGATGACTGTTTTATAGCCTACAACTAATCAATCTGTCAGATTCTGGAGTGCATTACTGCTCTAAAGAACATTATAAATGATAAATGATCTTAAATAAAACAAATACATTTATAGAGATGGTATATAAGTATATAATTTCTCTCACCTGTGAAATGGAGGCAACTTGAACGGTTTGTAAGCACAATTAAGTGCACACAGCATGCTATAGTATCTGATAATTGCAGGAAATAATTCCAAAAGGCAAATGAAGGTGTAAAGAAACATTAAACAAAACAAAAATACGATGTATATGCCGAGCTCAGCGGCTAATTAGCCAGAATCAGCTGAGGTGACGAGACAGCGAGCAGCGAGGGCTAGCTGTCACTCAAGTGGCCACGCCCTTAATTATGCAAACTTAATATAACCTAATAAAAACGAAACGGATGAGTTATAAAAATATTCACCCCCCTCAGAGTTGTCATGAAGGGTAATCATAGCTATATGCACCAAAGCCATCGTTTGTACCAGGCTGTAAACATGTTTTTATCAGCTGTAAAAACGGCCAATTTACCAATGCAGAAAGAAAGCCCTAGGACTTCCTGGAGCCAGCCCCCCAGGCGAGTCGATGAACTGCAGCTTTAGTTACTTCCGTATTGGCTTCCCCAGGGAGAGCGGGAGGTTGCCGCTTGATTTATACACAGTTGAAGTTTTCTTTTTTAAATATTCCCCAAATGATGTTTAACAGAGCAAGGAAATGTTCACAGTATGTCTGATAATATTTTTTCTTCTGGAGAAAGTCTTATTTGTTTTATTTCGGCTAGAATAAAAGCAGTTTTTAATTTTTTAAACACCATTTTAAGGTCAATATTATTAGCCCCTTTAAGCTATATATTTTCTCGATATTCTACAGAACAAACCATCATTATACAATAACTTGCCTAATTCCCCTAACCTGCCTAGTTACCCTAATTACCCTAGTGAAGCCTTTAAATGTCACTTTAAGCTGTATAGAAGTGTCTTGAAGAATATCTAGTCTAATATTATTTACTGTCATCATGACAAAGAGAAAATAAATCAGTTATTAGAGATGAGTTATTAAAACTATTATGATTAGAAATGTGTTGGAGAAATCTGCTCTCTGATAAACAGAAACTGGGGAATAATAATCAGGGGGGCGAATAATTCTGACCTCATCTGTAGATGCATTGTTTGCAGTATGTTGAAGCAGTTTAATGATTTAAATGCTTCTTATTGGATATTACGTCATTCATTGCCGCTACGCCTGACTTCACGGAGAGCTTACGACCTACTAACTACAC
>CAIGQS010000189.1:32706-37706 GCA_903798195.1 Danio kyathit
GAAGCTGTGACCATTATTTTTCCTATATTGAATAAATATATTAAATATTAAATGAAGGGCGACGCAGTGGCGCAGTAGGTAGTGCTGTCGCCTCACAGCAAGAACGTCGCTGGGTCGCAGGTTCGAACCTCGGCTGGGCTGGGTCAGTTGGTGTTTCTGTGTGGAGTTTGCATGTTCTCCTCGTGTTGGCGTGGGTTTCCTCCGGGTGCTCCGGTTTCCCCCACAGTCCAAACACATGTGGTACAGGTGAATTGGGAAGGCTAAATTGTCCGTAGTGTATGAGTGTGAGGGTTGCGGCTGGAAGGGCATCCGCTGCGTAAAATCGTGCTGGATAAGTTGGCGGTTCATTCCGCTGTGGCGACCCCAGATTAATAAAGGGACTAAGCCGAAAAGAAAATGAATGAATGAATGAATATTAAATGAGAAAACAGTGGGCGTGGCTTGTTTTTTCTATTTGCGAGCTGATTAATTGTAGTAAAGTAGGCGTGTCATTCAGAAAGATCTGGGAAAGGGTTTGGGGAGAGTTATTACAGCCTAAATGACTCCTCCTCCTCCTCCTCCTCCTCCTCCTCACAAACTTCTGTTTGATGTCCTAGCCCAGCTGGAGGGGCGTGGTTAAGTATGTTAGACAGATCAAGGGCTCTATCAGACACCCAGTGCAATAATGCGCAAGACGTGTTTGGCGTGATTTGTTGCTATTTTCAGACCAATGCAACCCTAATTTCCCCGTTTTGCTCCGCGTTGTTTAAATAGCAAATTACTTTGCGCCCCTCTGTGGACTCGTGTGTGTGCTGGTCTGTAGAGGAGGTGTGTTAGGGCGCATTGTTGGAGCGCTGCTATCCTGAGGAACTGAAATAGACTGCGCAATAAACCAGCTGAAAGCTGCTCTAAAGTCCAGCAGAGTGTGTTAGTCATGAGCCTTAAACACTCACACACTGCTGAACACACACAGGATGATCAGCAACACACACATATCTTTACAGATGAACACAATTAAAGCATTAAAATGATCCAGAAATGATGATTTTCTACATCAATATAAACACCACTGCCTCCAGGCCTTCTTCACCTCGGGGGGCTTCTTCAGTTTATTAATGCCCATCTGCATCTGTATAATGTGATTATTATTAGCAGGATTATTGATTATATGCAGATTTATATCTGTTTTAATAAACACAAGTGTAGATTTGTCCAGCTGTGGGGTTTTGGAGTCGTCTGCATCACCAAATGGGGCATAAGAACAGGACGTGTGTTTGGATATAACTCAGCTGTTTCATTATTATTGTTCATTTATTCCTTTGCTGGAGATTAGAACTGAATTTAGGAATAGTTTAGACACACATCAATGTGCTTAACAAGTGAGATTAAACATGTGGGCTAATGGATGTGTTCAGTGGAGTGAGTTTCACCCTCTCCTTACTCCACCAAAGTAAAGGAGTAAAGAGAAAGTAAATTATTATTATACATTATTGGGTGTTTTTTTTTATAAGTCGTTTACATTTTAAGACTTTTTATTATTTAAACAACAAATGTGACACACGCACTGTTTGCTATAGAATGCAAAAACTTTGAAGCTTAATATCTCAAAATCATTCAGGACGCAGACAGAGCCTTAGAACTCCAAGGTGAGCATTTGTTGTTTATTTTGCTTTATTTGTCTATACACATTCATTCATTCATTTTCTTTTCAGCTTAGTCCCTTTAATAATCCGGGGTCGCCACAGCGGAATGAACCGCCAACTTATCCAGCACGTTTTACGCAGCGGGGAAACATCCACACACACTTAGTTTTACCCAATTCCCCTATAGCGCATGTGTTTGGACTGTGGGGGAAACCGGAGCACCTGGAGGAAACCCACGCGAATGCAGGGAGAACATGCAAACTCCACACAGAAACACCAACTGACCCAGCCGAGACTCAAACCAGCGACCTTCTTGCTGTGAGGTGACAGGACTACCTACTGCGCTACTGTGTCGCCACATTTATTATTATTATTTGGTTTATTGTACAATGTTTGTTTGTTGTTTGTGAAGTGCTTTGAGTTGCATGTATGTAGGAAAAGTGCTATAGAAATAAAATGTATTATTATTATGACTAAATTAGCAGAAGTGGACTCAGACACACCCTTAATGCTTTTGCATCATGAGCTTAACGCCCCATTCACACGGGGCTTCAGCGTCAACGCTTGACAGAGGGCGTGGCTGAAGTTGGGGCTGACGCGATCGTCATAGCAGCGTCAGCCAATGAAATTAGTCAGCAACAGGCCACTGTTGGAGCTGGTGTATTTGCATACAGCGATCTGATTGGCTGATGCTTCCGTCGGCGCTTGAAAAGATGAGCATGTCCCAACTTCTGCAGCGAGCAACGCCTTTGAAGTGGCGCCGACGGATCCACAATGCAGTTCGGCAACGCCTGACGTCACCCATTCAAAGTGAATGGGAAGCGTTGAAGCTGACGCCCCGTGTGAATGGGCCGTTAGACTTTGTGCCTAGATCATTAAAATAGAGCCTTTAATCTGAGAATTTACCTGAACACAAACAGGAAATGCATTCTCATATTTTAATTTTAGATTATAAAGGCAAACTCTTGTTTATTTCCTAATGTCATGCACAGATGAACTGTTCAGCACTAGACTGGCAGTGTGAGCGAACAACATCAACATGGCTAAATTGGATGTGATGTGGACTTTACAGTATCTTCACTTTTTTTTTTAATAAGTCATTTTAAATATCAGAGTTCAACATTATGTTGATGTTTAACATCTTAAATGATGAATTATGCATTAGTAACTGTAGATTAAAGCGGTGTTATCCTGTAAACACGTCTAGACGCCACTCCAGATGAAGATTCTGCACACACTCATTCAGTTGATCCTGAAGTGTTCAACACACTGTCGTTTGGAGCTGCTGACATGGAACTGAAGCAGATTTGGGAAAAACCCAAAGAATACAAACATAAAACACATCAGAAACATGAGTTGTGTGTAATAAGAGTGACAGAAGGAGAGAGCTGAACTACTGAAGTGTGTTTAATACTTTATATAAAGGCTTTCTTAATGACGGCAGCTAAATACGCCTCTCAGATGGAGAATGAAGACTCGTGCATTGCTGTAAGAAATGGGTTATTTTTATATCGTTATTTTCCTGTTGCGCTCAACAAACAACCAAATGACCAGAGAAGGATGATGACTTTAAGGTTAAGGTTTCAGGAGGTAGAATAGACTCTAGATCAGGGCTAATCAATTGGCGGCCCGCGGTCTGAACCCGGCCCCCGAGGCTATTTGTTCTGGCCCTCCAAATAGTGACCAAGACATCAAGAATAAATTGAGTTCAGTCAAAAAACGGCCGCTATAGTTATGAAGTGACGTGCGTCTGTTCAATACAGCATGAGCTGCGCAGAGCGTGAGTCACCTGACAGTGACGAGAGCAGCCGAATACATTTGAATATGTTTGTAGAAAAGGTCTTTTGTACAATGCACTGATATCGTTATTAGGGATGCAACGATTAACCGATTTCACTATTAACTGCGCTTTAATTCGTCATGGTTAATTAATCGTAAAGGCTTCTCTAAGCCGCATTTCTGCATTTCTGTTCTGCGGCACGAAACGAAACTGCTGAACACAGTTACGCCAAGTTGCCAACTGTGCACTAGTTTAAAGTTCCGAGCTTGTCCACCGAAGCTAATACGCACGCACACTGTAATAACTATAGCCGCGGGCCGTTCCCATTTCACGTCTTTCCCGCGCGCAAGTTTGTTATGTCGTAAGAATATATGCCAATATGCGGGTGCAAGCGGAGCAACGCGCTCGCGGCTGTCTGGGCGCACGCAGTAGAAAACATCTCATGCTGTAGCGGTGAGAGTTGTGCTTAGCTTTCAGTGCAATGTAAACAAAAGACATGTTAGACGAACTATTATTAAAATGATTATGTATGTATGAACGCAGATGATAACAACAGTTAATCTAAATATTGGCGCCGACCTTCATAACAATTATTATTATATTATTTTCTCCCGTTCCTCTCTATAAACACACACATAATTAAATTGTGTAGCCCTATAAGCACAGAAAAACCTTCAGCATAAAAACTATTACTAATGAAAATGCCTTTTAAAGGGTTTTTAATATTAGTTAGGGATGTCCAGATCTAAATCTAGCTAATATAAAGCTTACATTTACATTAGACGTGATAATAGAGAAACCCTGATTATTCTTCACACTATATAATCGTACAACCAAAATCTATAATTGTTGCATCCATAATTGTTATGCAGTTCAACACAGAACATATGAACGTATCTGAATGTAGAAGAAGCCTACTTCAGCAATACACTGATTTTGTTGTGCTGTGAAATACAACATTTGAATGTTTGTTAAAAAAAACTTATTGTACAATGCAGTGATGTTATATAGTTTCAAAATACAATATATGAACATTTTAATGTAGACAAATACAACGTGGGTGTCTAAAGGAGCAAAAATACAACATATGGGCTCTTATATGCAGTTGTGTCATCACTTATATTGCAAGTCATGTCTCTCCGGCCCTTCATTTGGGATGCTTGTCATGAACTGGCCCCCGTGACAAACTAATTGAATAGCCCTGCTCTAGATCATCACGCTGACACTACAAACTTCAAATCTGTGCTTTGCAATCAGAAATAATGTGCAGCTAGTTGAGAGAGAGAGCAGGCCTGATCAACTCACTCTTCTGTCTTACCTAATAGGCTAACCTTTGGCCAGCACTCACATTTTGACTATAAACATAAGGAGTTTCTTGCTGAAGCATTGGAAGCTCAGCTGTGGGATAAGTGCGCATCGCCTGGCATTCTCAGACACACGTGTTGGTTTTCCAATGTGACTGCAGCGGGCTCCCCAGTCATGAGGGAGGACACGTCTCTGAGGTTATATATATATTATAATTTTTTTTATCTAGATTAATCTCGAAATTAATCTAGATTAAAATGGCTCATTTGAATTCTGCTGAAGGCATTCAGAAT
>CAIGQS010000189.1:42706-66498 GCA_903798195.1 Danio kyathit
TTTGTACCAATAAGAGCAAACTGGGCCATCATTTGTACCAATAAGAGCAAACTGGGCCATCATTTGTACCAATAAGAGCAAACTGGGCCATCACTTGCATCAATAAGAGCAAACTGGGCCATCACTTGTATCAATAAGAGCAAACTGGGCCATCACTTGTATCAATAAGAGCAAACTGGGCCATCATTTGTACCAATAAGAGCAAACTGGGCCATCATTTGTACCAATAACAGCAAACTGGGCCATCACTTGTATCAATAAGAGCAAACTGGGCCATCACTTGTATCGATAAGAGCAAACTGGGCCATCATTTGTACCAATAAGAGCAAACTGGGCCATCATTTGTACCAATAAGAGCAAACTGGGCCATCATTTGTACCAATAAGAGCAAACTGGGCCATCATTTGTACCAATAACAGCAAACTGGGCCATCATTTGTACCAATAACAGCAAACTGGGCCATCACTTGTATCAATAAGAGCAAACTGGGCCATCCATTGTATCAATAAGAGCAAACTGGGCCATCATTTGTACCAATAAGAGCAAACTGGGCCATCATTTGTACCAATAAGAGCAAACTGGGCCATCACTTGTATCAATAAGAGCAAACTGGGCCATCACTTGTATCAATAAGAGCAAACTGGGCCATCATTTGTACCAATAAGAGCAAACTGGGCCATCAGTTGTACCAATAACAGCAAACTGGGCCATCATTTGTACCAATAAGAGCAAACTGGGCCATCATTTGTACCAATAAGAGCAAACTGGGCCATCACTTGTATCAATAAGAGCAAACTGGGCCATCATTTGTACCAATAACAGCAAACTGGGCCATCATTTGTTCCAATAACAGCAAACTGGGCCATCATAGGACCAATAAGAGCAAACTGGGCCATCATAGGACCAATAAGAGCAAACTGGGCCATCACTTGTATCAATAAGAGCAAACTGGGCCATCATTTGTACCAATAAGAGCAAACTGGGCCATCATTTGTACCAATAAGAGCAAACTGGGCCATCATTTGTACCAATAAGAGCAAACTGGGCCATCATTTGTACCAATAAGAGCAAACTGGGCCATCACTTGTATCAATAAGAGCAAACTGGGCCATCACTTGTATCAATAAGAGCAAACTGGGCCATCATTTGTACCAATAACAGCAAACTGGGCCATCATTTGTACCAATAAGAGCAAACTGGGCCATCATAGGACCAATAAGAGCAAACTGGGCCATCACTTGTATCAATAAGAGCAAACTGGGCCATCATTTGTACCAATAACAGCAAACTGGGCCATCATTTGTACCAATAAGAGCAAACTGGGCCATCATAGGACCAATAAGAGCATATTGGGCCATCACCAGACCAATAAGAACAGACTGGGCCATCAGTGGACCAATAGGGCAGACTGGGTCATCAGTGGAGAAATCAAAGCAATACAGCGTAATGATATGCAGCTGAAAATGATGCTCAGCTAGGCAACAGCGCTGTGTAGTCTCATCACACTGCTGTGGTCATGGTATGACAGTATGTTTAGTGATTATCACACATGAACAACTAAAGCTCTCAGTGCAGGATCCAACTACAGAAGAGTCAAGCTCAATATAGGAGAATCATCCAAACTCTGATCATTTCATAACCACATGCTAACGGTCTAATCGGATTCAATGGTCTATGCTAAGCTAAGCTAAAGTGTTCCCGCCAGACCTGGAGATCAGCTAAATGGATTCAAACACGTTCAAACTCAGCGCTTTACCTCTGGGGGAGCAGTAAATGGGTCTATCCCAGACATAATAAGGCTACTGTAGCTTTAAGAGCTTCTCCTGGTGCACTCATTAATAACAGCGCTGTGTGTGGTGGAGAAGGGTACTGCAGCACTCACTGGACAACTGTAAGTAGGACACACACACACACACACACTTGAACACTTGCAGAAGATGAGAAGGTTTGTGTCGTCAGAGTTTGTGAAATGAGGACGAGGTCAGCTGCAGAAACACTCATCGCTTACTCCACCACAGCTCCAGCAGACCTGCTGAACTTCATCACAGACCTCAGTGTGTCAAAGGCCTCTATACACTGCTGGAACACCACTGCTGTGCTGGGAACTGAGCAATAGGAACTAGTTACAGTTACTAGCTACTTCATTCATACAGAAACTCTCAATTACTTTATCGACGACTTACACTAAACACTGATGCAGTCACAGTAACGTATGAGTGACTTTTCTAAAGCACACGTGTGTAACGCTCCATTAATGCCCTGAGAACGTCACTTCAGTGCTGCAGGGAGAACACACTGCTGATCAGCTCCACAACTAAAACACAAGACAGACTTAAACACAGACTCATCTCTACACACTCCTTTATGCAAGTCAGAGCAGCAGAACACAGACGAAGATATCAGAAGCTGATGAACCAGCAGAATAATAGATCCACAAACAAACAAGCACAAACTAAAGACACTTCAGCATCATAGACGTTTATATTTACCCCTTAAACACAGCCCTCACTCAGCATCAGTGTGGTGAAACGGAGCAGCTGTTATAGACGAGCAGCACACTGGAGTTGAACACACAAAACACACACACAACAGCAGCTCGGAGATCAAGTCTAGGAGTAATGTTCAGACTAAACCAGCTCATGCAAAGTAAGCGGAGTATATTCAGTGTGCAAAATCTGCTGTTGGGGCGTCACGGTGCTGCAGTGGGTAACACAATCACCTCACAGCAAGAAGGTCTCTGGTTTGAGTCTCGGCTGGGTCAGTTGGTGTTTCTGTGTGGAGTTTGCATGTTCTCCCCGTGTTGGTGTGGGTTTCCCACACAGTCCAAACACATGTGCTATAGGGCAGCGGTTCTTACGTTTTTTTCATTAAATACCACCTCAGAAAGAAATGGTCTCTCCAAGTCCCACCATAATGAGCAGTATAGAGATCCAGTAGTGTAGCAGGCCCAATGAAGCAGCTACAGCACTGCAGGTCAAAAACAAGGCAGATTCAGTCCTGTTATTAACAATATTTATCATTGTCAGCCACTTTAAACATTATTAATAGTTTGAACATTAACACTGCACTGTGCTTACTGATAAAAACAAACAAACTAAATAAAAATGTCAATGTTTACATTAAAATGTGCTTTTACAAATGAATTAAAATGGTAGGCTGATCAACAGAAAACTGCTGTACTTAAATGTAAAGTATTAACATGTCGTCACCTTAGAATTATAAGGTTCTGACATTTCTGTCAAAATGGAGTCGGAATATTGACATATTCTTAATAAATGACAGCTTATTTACATTATGGGATGTGTTTTTTTAATAAGCTGTTTACATTTTTAGACTTTTTATTTAAAAAAAAAAGGTTTATCTCCAGAGTTGAACTCCAGCTTGGCTCTATAAGGTTCTTTCTGTGAGCCAATCAGCATTTTTCAATGCACGCACGAGGACCAATCAGGATCAGCTTTCTTTGTCATGTGGCCGGACTGCTCCACTGACAGCGGGAAACGCCAGAAAGACGAAATCCCACCGAATCAGAGAGGACTGAATAATGCACCACACTAAACTGAGGAGAAACCTGAAGCTGAAGACACGTGTGTGTAAATGTGAAGATTTAGAAGCTTTCTCTGACATGGAGAGGAAATGCTATATTTCACATTGTTGAAAAAGAAACAGATGTTAAAAAATGTCATATATTAATTGTGGAATATTTTAATAGTGTATATATAGTCAGAGAAACATTTCTCAGTGTTCATTAAACTCATTTACTCACTGTCTGTTTTCTTTTAAAGTCTTTACATTTAATATTAAGCCTTAATTTAATTCATAGGGCAAATAATCTAATAAATATAATTCAATAATTCATATAAAGCATAACATTTTATACATATTAACATATATATTAGATCAAATTACCATCTGCACTGGACATAATATTTAGCACAGCCTTGTATGATTAATCTAAACAAGAAATAATATTCATCATAAGCAAAACTTTAACTTTCTCAAGCATCAACACACTGCTACAACAGCAGCTTCTTTATATTTTGATTGTATTTCTTGGAAAGTAATGCTTCAGTGAACGATCTGCCAGACACAACCTTATAACTCCAAGCAGAACAAGACTTCAGGATCAGAAGCTTCGGTCTGCATTTACTCTGCTTATTTACTCCACTTTGCAAATGTAAGAGAATTTTGATCATTGACAATTAGAGAACTCTTAGGGTCTCTGTCATGTTCATGTATGAGAGAGAAATGTGACACACACACTGTTTGCTATATGGAATGCAAAATCTTAGAAGCTCAGTCTCTCAGAATCATTCAGAACGCAGACAGAACATTAGAACTCCTCCATATAGTCGCCTACTCATCAACACCTGCAAATCTGGCTTGAACCTCATAAATAAAGGCTATACGTCGTCATATTCATATACAAATCCTTTTGAACAAATGTTGAAATATATGTTGCATGTAGGCGACACAGTGGAGCACAGTAGGTAGTGCTGTCGCCTCACAGCAAGAAGGTCTCTGGTTTGAGTCTCGGCTGGGTCAGTTGGTGTTTCTGTGTGGAGTTTGCATGTTCTCCCCGTGTTGGTGTGGGTTTCCTCCGGGTGCTCCGGTTTCCCCCACAGTCCAAACACATGCGCTATAGGGGAATTGGGTAGGCTAAATTGTCCGTAGTGTATGAGTGTGAATGAGTGTGTGTGGATGTTTCCCAGAGGTGGGTTGCAGCTGGAAGGGCATCCGCTGCGTAAAACATATGCTGGATAAATTGGCGGTTCATTCCGCTGTGGCAACCCCGGATTAATAAAGGGACTAAGCCGAAAAGAAAATGAATGAATGAATGAATGTTGCATGTACATATATTGGACTCCTCCATGTACCACTAGCAGGAAGCCTGCACACCACTAATGGTACACGCACCACAGTTTGAGAACCACTGCTGTAGGGGAACTGATGAACTAAATGGGCCATAGTGAATGAGTGTGTATGTGAATGTGTATGGGTGTTTCCCAGTATTGGGTTGCAGCTGAAAGGGCATCCGCCGTGTAAAACATATGCTGGAATAGATGGTGGTTCATTCCACTGTGGTGACTAAGGGACTGAGCTGAAGGAAAATGAAATCTGCTGTTGTATAACTGTTATAAAAATATGTTGAACAATAAATAATGACGGCCTCATTTCTCTGAGCAGTACAGCACTGCAGATTTACATAACGTCGTCTGAAATATGACAGAAGTGTGTCTCTGAGTCCACCAAACTAATCAAAGTTAAGCAGATCACAAGAGTGCTCATTTATCTGAACCCACAAACAGAGTGGTGTTAGTGATGGTAAATAATAATAGTGATGTTAATAGTCTCTCCGTCTCTCTTGCGCACACACCAACCCTGCGCACATTCGCTCTCTCTCGCGCACACACACACTTGGTGTACCTCTCACGCATTCACTCTCCGCCTTCTCCTGACTTTTGTCCAGTCTGGCGCCTCATACACGACGCGTCTTCTTTACAGTGGTTGGTTGACATCCACCAATCCCACAATGCATCACAGTGTATACAGGACGATGTGGACGAGACTGCAGCCAAAATGAAGGCATCACACTGTCATGATGATGAGTTACTGTACTTAAAAAGTAATGCGTTACAGTATAGTTACTGTCATGAGTAATGTCATTACAGTAACGCTTTACTAGTGACACGTTATTGACCAACACTGAGGAAAACACACACACACACACACACCTCTAACACACTACAACAGAAGAGCACATCAGACCTGTCAATGATGAATATTGAGTCCTAAACATGTACAGTAATTATTCAGTGTACACACAAAACACAGCAAATATACTGTAGCTAATCTTCATCGTCATCATCATCATCATCATCATCATCATCTTCATCTTCATTATCATCAGAGAGTAATCTGAGAATTATTAATACACCAATAATAAATAACAAAAACACTTCAAATGTGTTTCTGACAAAACAACACACAGGAGTCCAGCCTCCACACTAAACACACGAGTCTGATGGGGAAATCATCATCACTCCAGAGTTATTATAGTCATTATTAAACTGAATTATTAAAACATGAATAATGTGCAGCAATCGAGAGGGAATCATGAAGACATTACACTGTTACTCACTCAGGATCTTCAACTATTTTCAGTAATGAATTAGCTTTAAACCATAATAGAGTTACAGACCAAAATATAGATCACACACACACACACACACACACACACACACACACACACACACACACACACACACACACACACACACACACACACACACACACACTCTTCAGAAACAGTGGTTATTTGTAAGTTTTGTGAGTTATATAAACCAGAAACCCACACGACTCTCCTGCCAACACCAACACACTTCCGGCGGCAGAGTATTTCTGGACCACTGGCAGAAGAGTCCAAACACACACACACACACACACACACACACACACACACACACACACAGCTGATTTATTAATGCCGCAGATATACAGTGTCTGCCATCCAGAGGGTCGAACGGCTCTGTTTCAGCATCACATCATCCTACTGTTACACTAATTATGCTGTATACACACACACACACACACACACACATTTAGCAGACGCTTCTATCTAAAGCAATTTTAAAACAGCAGCACTTCAGAATAAATGGAGAGTAGCAGCAGTGTACACTCAGCGGCCACTTTATTAGGTACACCTCACTAGTACCAGGTTGGACCCCTTTCGCCTTCAGAACTGCTTTAATCCTTCATGTCAGAGACTCAACAAGCTACTGGAAATATTCCTCAGAGATTTTGCTCCATATTGTCATGATAGCATCACACAGTTGCTGCAGATTTGTCGGCTGCACATCCATGATGCCAATCTCCCGTTCCACCACATCCCAAAGCTGCTCTATTGGATTGAGCTCTGGTGACTGTGGAGGCCATTTGAGTACAGTGAACTCATCGTCATGTTCAAGACACCAGTCTGAGATGATTGGCGCTTTATGACATGGTGCGTTATCCTGCTGGAAGTAGCCATCAGAAGATGGAGACACTGTGCTCATAAAGGGATGGACATGGTCAGCAACAATACTCAGGTAGGCTGTGGCGTTGACACCATGCTCAATTGGTACTAATGGACCCAAAGTGTGCCAAGATAACTCGGAGCAGCCCGTCTGGCACCAACAACCATGGCACGCTCAAAGTCTCTTAAATCCTCTTTCTTCCCCATTCTGATGCTCGCTTTGACCTGCAGCAGATCGTCTTGACCATTGCTGCGTCCCAATCCACATACTATCCGTCCTAAATAGTATGTGAAAATAGAATTAGTGTGTCCCAAATCGCAGTATGTTGAAAAGTGTATGCCAAAAACTCCCGGATGATTTACTATTTACGGTCAAAATGTTAAGTGTAGAAGCGTCCATACTCTAACCGCTGATATTGCCCACAGTGCATTGCGCGTTGGACGTGAATTCGATTAGAACTACAAAACGCGGGGTGAAAAATGTAAACAAACTACAAACATGATGGACGCGCGAGACCAACCGTCAAGCAGAGAGGCTTCAGTAAAGATGTTTGTATGACTGTTAGTTAATATCTAGCCCACTGGAGAATATTTAAATAGCGCTGTCTGTGTTATATTTCATCTGCAACAACAATACTGAACTTCTATAAAGACGTGTTTGGACATTACCGTCTGAATGCAGAATTATCCAAACACCTGAGGAGATTTCTCTGCATGAAAGACTCGTGAATGGGAGATTATCCTGCTGCTGCTTCTCCAATAAGGTGGGAAATTAAATACGACAGAAATGTGGATGATCGACAGGGCTCTTAACTAAGCAACACAGCGATCTGTGTAACAAGGAAGTAGTATGTCCCAAAGCTTGCATACTCTTCTGTTACTCACTCAAAAGTAGATATTTTTCCTCCACAAAAAAAAGTACATACTTTTAGGTCGTAGTGTAAGTATGCGAATTGGGACGCAGCACATGTCTACATGCCTAAATGCAGTGAGCTGCTGCCCTGTGATTGGCTGATTAGAAATGTGCGTTAACAAGCAGTTGGACCTAATTAAGTGGCCGGTGAGTGTATACAAGCCAGTGTTTATCCATTATTTCAATTCCCATTAGCCAATACAAACACACTCGCTATACTTCCTGAAGATCAACACAGACTGACTGATTTACAACAAATCATCATCATCATCATCATCATCATCATGATACTAAAACAACAGAAACAATATCCAAACCAAATTTACACAAGTCTATACCCAGCACATCTATACACACACACACACACACACACACACACACACACACACACACACACACACACATATAAATGCAGTTGCACTGGTCATCAAAGACAGGCCAACATGATGACATCTATGTGTGTACATCTATGCTCTTAAAGAGACAGTTGTCTTCAAACAGACCATCTCCTCCTCATTTCCTCTCCCTCCAGTCACTAAACTGAGTTTCTTTCCTCTGTTGAACACAAAAGAAGTTATCCAGAAGCAGCCACTGACTTCCACTGCAGGAACAATAATAATAATCAGACGTGCTGTTTTTCCCAGCATTCAGATGACAGAAACTCAAACAGGTTTGCACCACACTGGTCAACTTTACATCAAATAAAAGAGGATAAAGATGCTACGACCTCGTCTGATTGGTCAGATGTAGATCATTTATGCATGCAGCAGACAAATACATCTGATTAATCACTGCTCTCTGTCTGTTTATGCTCTTTAATGACAACAGAGAGAGAGAGAGAGAACAATGAATTGAATTTATATCTACAAATAAGTCAACAAGTGCGATTCTAATGCAATAATCAATTATAAGACAGCCCAAACTGATGGCAGAGTTAAGACATGATGATGATCAGCAGAATAAAGCCTGACAGGGTCATCAGCAGCTGTCTACAGCAGGGGTTTTCAAACTGTGGGGCGCGCCCCACTAGGGGAGCACCAGCACCTGTTAAGGGGGGCACGAGAATTTGAGGCGTGCACGCGAGTAAATTATGATGCCGATTTTTATGCATTTATTAGAGTGAATCGGATTAAAGTTAGTTTCACATCTAACTATCAGGCACCTGTAGAGTTTATGCGTTCCGGTAAAATATATATGCAAATAAAATGGAGCGGGGGCTATTTAACGGTGAAGGAAAGTCAAACCGGTGAGCGTCTGACAAAAAGAAGTGCCCTTCTGAATCAAATCAGCAGGATGTCCTTCTGGATCTTTCACTTACTTTGAAGACATGCGACATGAAGACATACAGACTACCTTTACATGGACGTCAATAATAGTTATTTGCCTTAATCTGAATAAGACAATAATATGATTAAGGTGTTGGTGAAGTGCTTTTGAATGTTGCGTCTCCAGGATATCCACATTTCCTGCAGAGTCTCATGTCATTTCGGGTGTTTCATCTTTAATTTTTCGACTTTAACTGCAGTTCGGGACTTTCACTCATGAATATTTCATTCATGCCCCCATGACAAATGGGTTATTAGACGTGAATATTTAGTAAGGACTGGTGGAAGATGTTTTAATGAGATTTGATAGCGCACGTGAAATAGAAAGAAAAAAACTTCCGCATTTCGTGATCAGCGTTGCCAGATGTAGCTGACTGATTCCAGCCCAAAAGCTATCCAAAACCCGCCCAAATGCAAATTCAATACCGCCCAATCTGGCAACATTGTTTGTGATCTGTGTGTGTGTGCGGTCCTTTACTGACAGCCTTGTGTGTGCATCTTGTCGAATGCAGCGAAAAGTCCTACATGGCATTAAGTAATAGCTTGATCTTGGTGTTTACTTCAGTAATGCCACTAATATCTGCATACTCCACGTCTTAATTCCATTTCTGTTTAGTTCAGTTATGACTTTAGTCAGATAACGGTCATCAAAAATCGCTGTTTACATGGTGACTCTTAATCAGAGTATTATCTTAATCATATTAAAGTATTGTTGCCCATGTAAACGTACTCAATGTTAGACTCAATCACACTGTCAGGGCTCTGTGAACTTGGCTTTGCAATCAGCATTTTCTGTACACCAAAAGCAAGTAGACTATAGCTCACGCTTATTGACAGTGAAAGATGATTTATGGTCAGTCGTCAGTAATCCAACTATGGAAAAAGGCTCAGCCCTCACACTGAATCAGGTAAGCTGTATATTTATGTTTCAATGTAATTAATGCTACACAATTTAAACGCAGCAAGTGATATAATGTGAATGATGTTTGCACATGGATTATAATTTTGGCTCTTAGGGGGGGATGGGGGGGGCTTTGGGGGGGCGCGAGTGAAATTGGACAAACTTGGGGGGGCGTGTGTCCTAAAAGTTTGAAAACCCCTGGTCTACAGGACTGAAGGCTTAACCACCAGATGAATTAGCAGATGATATGTGCATGTTCATTTTCAACAAAACACCACCACAACTTAAAGAGGTCTTCAGTAATGGATCAGCGGTGATCGTCCCCTTCACATATTCGAGTGTTTTCTGCTCAACAGATCAACTTTTACACATTTACATCAGAAACACCCCGAGATGTCAGCAGGAGTGTGAGCACATTCATCATCACAGGATCTCTGACACTAATAAATGAGAAACACCTCACAGGTGTCACTAAATGCGCTGCTTCAATATAAGTGATGTGCGTTCACTCTGCAAAGACGTGTTGCTTCTACTAAACCCGTCATTAATATGCATGGAGGAAGTGAAACTGAAGGCATTTTCAATATAGAGAAGTGTTGTGAAGTGAACTGGGGGAAACCAGCAGTAAATAAAGCTCTGATACAGCACCATGAATGAAGAACTGGTGTCCACGTGTGTGTGTGTGTGTGTGTGTGTGTGTGTGTGTGTGTGTGTGTGTGTGTGTGTGTGTGTGTGTGTGTGCGCATTATACACAGCGCTCAGCTTCAATGAGACCACCTCTTTTGGAAAAATAACATTTGTCTGCATTTCTCAGTGAATCTAGAATATATATGTTGATGCATTTACACAAATCAGTTTTATTATCAGTCATACTCATTCAAATAAGAGTTTGGTGATAACATCTTCAGCAATAGAAAGAGAGCACATTTACAGTCAAACCAGTTACTGCAAAAACTGCATGTTATATTTATATATATTTATCCTGTTTATTCAAATTGTGTGTAATATTTCCCCCAACATGTTGATTAGTGTGTAGTGATGTCTGGACGGTGATCTTCAGTGTTGTTGTTCAGTTTTGTCTTTGGTTCTGATTAATCTACTGTATCTGCACACTTATATTACTGTAAATCATCCTGGAGAGAATATTACTGCAGACAAGAGATCTAATCAGTCAAACAATTAATCACATGCGAAATATAAAGTTTTCATTTACATAATGCGTGTGTAAATAAAGTGAAACACATACTGTATAATACACCAAACACACAAAACCTAAATATTTACAGATCTCATTTCTATCAGATATAAATATTTCATTTAGAAACAGAAATAAAACAAAATTCTCAAATATATCCAAAAAATAATACATCTAAATTAATGTTATGAATTTTAACAAACAGGTAAAATCAGTCAAATGTAGTTGTTTGTATTTATGTAAATCTACAGAGCATCCAGAAAGTGTTGACAGGCTTCACTTTCTCCACGTGTGTTTATGTTCCAGCCTTATTCCAACATAGATTAACTTCATTCATTTCCTCAACATTCTACACACAATCCCCCATAATGACAATGTGGAAAAAGAGTTTTAGAAATTGTAGCAGATTAATTAAAATAAAAGCTGTAAGATCACATGTACATCAGTATTGACAGCGTTTGCTCAACACTTTGTTGATGCTCCTTTGGCAGCGATTACAGCCTCAAGTCTTTCTGAATATGATGCCACAAGCTCGGCTCACCTGTCTCTGGGGATTGTTGCCCGTTCCTCTTTGCAGTACCTCTCAAGCTCTATCAGGTTGGATGGGAAGCGACGGTGTACAGCCATTTCCAGATCTCTCCAGAGATGTTCAATAGGATTTAGGTCTGGGCTCTGGCTGGGCCACTCACTGAGTTGTTGTGAAGCCGCTCCATTGATATTTTGGCGGTGTGCTTTGGGTCATTGTCCTGCTGGAAGATGAAGCGTCGCCCCAGTCTGAGGTCAAGAGCACTCTGAAGCAGGTCTTCATTCAGGATGTCTCTGTACATTGCTGCATTCATCTTTCCCTCTATCCTGACTAGTCTTCCAGTTCCTGCTGCTGAAAAACATCCCCACAGCATGATGCTGCCACCACCATGCTTCACTGTAGGGATGCTGTTAGCCTGGTGATGAGCGCTGCCTGCTTTTCTCCAAACGTAACGCCTGGCGTTCACTCCAAAGAGTTCAGTTTGAGTCTCATCAGAGCAGAGAGTTTAGTTTCTGATGGTCTGAGAGTCCTTCAGATGCCTTTTGGCAGACTCCAGGTGGGGAGAGTCTTCAGTCTGGCCGCTCTACCATACAGGCCTGATTGGTGGATTGCTGCACAGATGGTTGTCCTTCTGTAAGGTTCTCCTCTCTCCACAGAAGAACGCTGGAGCTCAGACAGAGTGACCATCGGGTTATTGATCACCTCCTTGACTAAGGCCCTTCCCCCCCGATCACTCAGCTTAGATGGCCGGCCAGCTCTAGGAAGAGTCCTGGTGGTTCTCCATCTTCCACTTACGGATGATGGAGGCCGCTGTGCTCACTGGAGCTTTCAGAGCAGCAGAAATGTTTCTGTAACCTTCCCCAGCCTCCAGACAATCCTGTCTCTGAGGTCTGCAGACAATTCCTTTGTCTTCATGCTTGGTTTGTGCTTTGACATGCACTGTCAACCCTGGGCCCTTATATAGACAGGTGTACACCTTTTCAAATCATGTCGATCAGCTGAACTGACCACAGGTGAACTCCAGTGAAGCTGCTGAAACATCTCCAGAATGATCAGAGGAGACAGAATGAAGCTGAGCTCAATGTAGAGCTTCACGCCAAAGGCTGTCAATACTGATGTACAGGTGATTTATCAGCTTTTATCTTTAATAAATCTGCAACATTTTCTGAACTCTTTTTCACATTGTCATTATGGGGGATTGTGTGTAGAATGTTGAGGAAATAAATCAATTTAATCCATTTGGGAATAAGGCGGTAACATAAACAAATGTGTAAAAGTGAAGCGCTGTCAACACTTTCCTGATGCAGTGTACATATACACATATAAAACACACACATTTACAGAGAACTCATGAGTATAAGTGTGTGTGTTTGTCCTGCATGCGCTGCAGATGATCAATACCGTGACTCACTCACTCCTCTGCTTCATAACAGCATTCATTAAACACAAACCCAATCATGCTGGAGTTTAATCAGATGGAGAGGAGCTCTGAGCTGCAGATGAAGGAGATCCAGAGACTCCAACAGCAGCTTCAGGATAATCATGAGCAGAACATCCAGCAGATCTTCTCTACACTGCACTGCTGGAGGAGCTCATTCATCTGAGAGACACACATCTATACACTACACTGCACAACAGGAGACATATACACACATGAGACACACACACATCATACTGAGAGGACAAATGAGCAACAACAAGACAGAAACACGAGCAAAACCTCATCAGAGTCATGATGGAGGACAAGAGAGAGAGAGAGAGAGAGAGAGAGAGAGAGAGAGAGAGATGGATAAACTCAACAACAGATAAACTGGACGTTAGAGAGAACAACAGACGGATGGACAGACAGATGGATGGATGGAACAATAGAACAATAGATAGAACTATAGAACGATAGATGGAACGATAGGTAGAACTATAGATAGATAGAAGGATGGATGGAAGGATATAGATATAGATAACGCCTGATATGCAGATATTCTGACTCTGATTGGCTGTTGTTATTTTCCACTCCCACCATTATTGTTTATTTTCAGCTCTAGCCAATAACAAAACTGCAGCTGCTGGGGGGTGGGGTTAAAGAAAGTAAGACCTCATCTGATTGGTCAAATCTGAATAAACAGCCAATGCATGCAGAACACAAATGCTGGACACATGACATGCGTTAGGTTTATCTCAGCTCTCTGTGACGCTCATATTCCATCTACTATCATCACTATATATGATCATTTCTCTATACATTATGCAGCTCTAATAGATAGACAGATTTAATATACACACACTGTGATAAATGAAACTGAACGGCCTATTATAGGTGTAAAAGCTGAACATTTGATTTAAGTTTTCAATTTTTACACAGTAAATAAAAGATGAATAAATAAGCAAATAAATAAACCGTTTTCCAGCACAAACTCCTGTAGTCTAAGAGTGTCTGTAAGGGTTTTCTAATCCTGAAGCAGGTTAGTGATCTCAGAGAGTTGATGAACTCAAGCAGCATCTGACAGATTAAGAGCAAAGTTCATCACTGCAGAACCTCCAGACACTGACGATGATGACGATGATTCAAATCACCTGCGCATCCGGAGACTAGCGCATATGCAAAACTACACTGATAACAACAGACATAATACAACTGAACATTAACATACTACAGCATCCAGAACCCACAGCAAACTAATCTAGGTCTAAGATGCCTCTGAGGTTTAGAAATAATATATATATAAAGAAATAACCATCATTAATGGGAGAAATCAACTTAATTATGCCAAATATTAATATCTGAAAGCATCAAAAACAAACACGTCTACAAACCAACATGGCCACACTCTTTCTGGTATGCTTGTTATAGTTACTAGACACGCCCCTTACTGCTGATTGGCTGCAAGAGTGTTTTTTTTGTTTGTTTTTTCAAATTGTGGTTACTGCCCCTTTAAGGCTGTTCAGAGTCTTGAACTTTGATAATGAGTTTTGAATTTGATAATGTGGATAATAAATGGCATAGGTGGGTTGACAAAAGTTGGGTGGATTTCAAATGTAAATGTTACATGCAGCTTATTCAGCAAAACACATCTGTGTGCTCCTACTCCATTCAATGACCAGTGCATAACGCAAACCGTGTGGGCCGACCCGCAAGAGGAGGTGAAGGAAAGCTGTATCAGAACCTGACTCCGCTTGGAGTGGACGCGCATCACACAGCGCCTGCAGTGTAACTCACAGCACTTTACCAGGACACTTTCAGCAATTATTTTCTTCACAATTGACAGCAAGAGCAAACAATGAAGAGTTGTCTGATTGACAAGCAGCACCTAACTCTGTTCAAAAGAGTTCAAAACGCCAAATGGGACAAACTTATACCCCATTTGGAAAGTAAAACATACTGTAATAGGTGTAATCTACACAACAGTAAGAACAGTGTGTGGGTGAGAGGGGGCAGTGTTTAGATGTGATCCGGTTATGTTGTGGTTCTGTGACTGCTGGTTAAACATCCATTCATTCATTCATTCATTCATTTTCTTTTCAACTAGGTCCCTTTATTCATCAGGGGTCGCCACAGCAGAATGAACCGCCAACTTATCCAGCATATGTTTTATGCAGCGGATGCCCTTCCAGCTGCAACCCAACACTGGGAAATTCACACACATACACTATGGAATTTTTTTTTTTAAGCTTTTTTTATGTCTTTGGAGTTGTGGGAACCAGTGCCCTTCCTGCTGTAAGGCGACAGCACTACCTACTGCGCCACCGAGTCACCCTGGTTAAACATTATGATGACAGTTAAAGTAACTAGAATTTTGATTTAAATCAATTAAAATTAAATATTAATCAAATATCTTGGGCGTTTTTTGTGTGTTTGGGCGGGTTTCGGACAGCTTTTGGGCTGGAAAAAGTCAGCTATATCTGGCAACCCTGGAGTCGGCCTGCTCAACACTCAGAGTTAAGAAGTAATCCTGCATTAAAGCCAGAATGAACACACTCACTCCACCTGCAGCACCATCAGCAATCTGAGAGAAAATATGCAAAAGACATACAAGTAGATTTACATTTAATGTCCTTCAACACATTAAAAAGTGTGTCACATACTGTACCTACAGTAGGAAATCTGTTCATTTTAATGCACTTACAGTGGATAATCCCACTTGTGGAGCTCACTAATCTCCTGCGCCTGGAAGATTCCACTAGTAGAGTCAACAAACCACAACTAACCTCACAAGACTATAATAATGTACAGTAAACACTGCACCATAACAGGTACAGCAGCTCAAGTCATCTGATGTAGTCTGGAGTTGTTATGGTAACACAACAACTACAGTGACTGATCTGTTGTGGTGATTCTACAGTTGCTATGGTAACAACAACTACAGTGACTGATCTGTTGTGGTGATTCTACAGTTGCTATGGTAACACAACAACTTTAGTAGATGATCTGTTGTGGTTAGGCATGGGACGATAACCGTTTTCAAGGTATACCGCGGTTTGAAAAAGTCAAGGTTATCATACCAAACATTTTCTCTAATACCGTTCCTAAGGTATGTGTAAGATGTTTTTTTCACATTTTTTTTACAACAGCATCTCCAGCAGAAAAGATATCCAAAGATGCCATTTTAAATGTGTGTTTTTGAAACTAATGAAGACAGCAGAAGTCAATGAATCATTTTCATTATTTAGCCTGGCATGTTTACTGCTCCAAAATATTATAAATGTTTCTCAAAATACAATATATTGTGTTCAAAGGGGAAAAACTTTTAGTTTTGTACACAGACATTTAAAAAGAATATATTTTATCACAATACCATGAAACCGTGATATTTTTCTCCAAGGTTATCATATTGTCAGAATCTTATACCGACCCATGCCTAGTTGTGGTGATTCTACAGTTACTATGGTAACACAACAACTACAGTAACTGATCTGCTGTTGTGATTTTACAGTTGCTATGGTAACACAACAACTACAGTAATTGATCTGTTGTGGTGATTCTACAGTTGCTATGGTAACACAACAACTACAGTAACTGATCTGTTGTGGTGATTCAACAGTTGCTATGGTAACAACAACTACAGTAACTGATCTGCTGTGGTGATTCTACAGTTGCTATGGTAACACAACAACTACAGTAACTGATCTGCTGTTGTGATTTTACAGTTGCTATGGTAACAAAACTACAGTGACTGATCTGCTGTTGTGATTCTACAGTTGCTATGGTAACACAACAACTACAGTAACTGATCTGCTGTTGTGATTCTACAGTTGCTATGGTAACACAACAACTACAGTAATTGATCTGTTTTGGTCATTCTACAGTTGCTATGGTAACAAAACTACAGTAACTGATCTGTTGTGGTGATTCTACAGTTGCTATGGTAACACAACAACTATAATAATTGATCTGTTGTGGTGATTCTACAGTTGCTATGGTAACACAACAACTATAATAATTGATCTGTTGTGGTGATTCTACAGTTGCTATGGTAATACAACAACTACAGTAATTGATCTGTTGTGGTCATTCTACAGTTGCTATGGTAACAAAACTACAGTAACTGATCTGTTGTGGTGATTCTACAGTTGCTATGGTAACACAACAACTATAATAATTGATCTGTTGTGGTGATTCTACAGTTGCTATGGTAACACAACAACTATAATAATTGATCTGTTGTGGTGATTCTACAGTTGCTATGGTAACACAACAACTATAATAATTGATCTGCTGTTGTGATTCTACAGTTGCTATGGTAACAGAACAACTACAGTAACTGATCTGTTGTGGTGATTCTACAGTTGCTATGGTAACACAACAACTATAATAATTGATCTGCTGTTGTGATTCTACAGTTGCTATGGTAACACAACAACTACAGTAACTGATCTGTTGTGGTGATTCTACAGTTGCTATGGTAACACAACAACTACAGTAACTGATCTGTTGTGGTGATTCTACAGTTGCTATGGTAACACAACAACTATAATAATTGATCTGTTGTGGTGATTCTACAGTTGCTATGGTAACACAACAACTATAATAATTGATCTGTTGTGGTGATTCTACAGTTGCTATGGTAACAGAACAACTATAATAATTGATCTGTTGTGGTGATTCTACAGTTGCTATGGTAATACAACAACTACAGTAATTGATCTGTTGTGGTCATTCTACAGTTGCTATGGTAACAAAACTACAGTAACTGATCTGTTGTGGTGATTCTACAGTTGCTATGGTAACACAACAACTATAATAATTGATCTGTTGTGGTGATTCTACAGTTGCTATGGTAACACAACAACTATAATAATTGATCTGCTGTTGTGATTCTACAGTTGCTATGGTAACACAACAACTATAATATTTGATCTGTTGTGGTGATTCTACAGTTGCTATGGTAACAAAACTACAGTGACTGATCTGTTGTGGTGACTCTACAGTTGCTATGGTAACACAACAACTACAGTAACTGATCTGTTGTGGTGATTCTACAGTTGCTATGGTAACAGAACAGCTACAGTAATATAAACAAATGAGCCGATACTGTAGTTCTCTAGAGTACTATAGGGAATATCACACTACAAACACGATATATCAGTAAAGTATCCTACAGCACTTACTACTGTTCATCAGCTAATACTACAGCATGCCTGTAAAGCTATAATACATGCAGTATATTAGCCTTTACTATAGTATGGATCAGAAAGGCGATAGTATTTACTAATATCTAACAGGAAATAGCAAATCAAATCCTCCTGTCCTTTAGCTATCAAAAGACAAATCTACATATTACACAGAAACAGAAATGCAAACATGGTTAAAAATGCCAGACAATGCTAATGCTAACTCCAGACAGTGAGCATTTAATACACATTAGTATTATTACTGTGGTACAGGACATCAAATAGTGAACACATACAGTACAGTTTACCATAGTAAAACTAAAGCAGAGTCTAGTTGCTCAGTTCAGTTTACACTACAGTACGCTCAAAGAACTGTGAATATTGTATAGTATGAGTCTAAAACACCAGACCTTACGAGGAAGCGCAACAGAACTGCTAAAATCATCAACTGACACATCTACAAAATATGAAAATGCACAACATCCAATAAACCCCAATCACAGCTAATTCCAGACAGAGAATAATAAATACACATTAATATTAGTATTACAGGTAGAGGAGCAGGACATCAAACACTAGACATGCAGTTTACTCTAGTAAAACCTGGAGTAGACAGCAGTATTCATTACAGTTCATCAGGCCACTATAGTCAGTCCTACAGTCAGCTCAGAGAACTGTAAACACTGTAATATATACAGTATAATGCACTTTACTATAGTATGGGTCAAAACACAGCAACACTAGCATTTATAGCTTTTACAAAGAAATAACAAATGCCAAATCTGAAAATCTGACATGCACATCCCCATTAAAGGCCAGTCAGCCCTAATTCAAGACAGAGAATAATGAATGCAGATGATTATTGTTATTATTACAGGTACAGGTCATCAAACCGCGATAGAGCTTTGACTAGCACTGATAACCCTCATCAACTATTGATGCTACCGTGCAGATTGCCCAATTTATGGAGCAAATCTAATCTCCAGAACCGTAAAAGGCTGAAGATAAGGCTCAAATACAGATTAGAGCAGCACAGCGGCCTGCTCCTCCGGTAACACCCGCGTTCGGGCGACTTTCCCCAGGTTATAAACTCGCCGATCGGTATTGATTTCGCCCGCGGATGTGACAGCTGGAGCAGGCCGAGACTCGAGCGCTCCGGAGCGGCAGCCGACGGCTGCTCTCCCCGCGGGCGGTTTTGAAGCTCTCCCCTCCCCTGCCCGGCTCTAGAGCTCTTACCTGCGGCGGGTTGGTCTGGAGTGTGTGCCCGGCTGTGGTGCTGCAGTGGCGGCTTCAGCAGGCGCTCATCCCTGCCGCGGCTGCAGCTCCAGCGGCTCCGGATCGGCGGCGGCGCGGCTCTACAGGCCGACGCGGAGCTCCATGCGGGCGGGGAATGTTGTTTATCCGGCGAGAGGCTCCGGTCACAGCGCGCGAAGCTCCAGCTTCATCCCCCGGGCTCTGCGGCTCTATTTAAAGCTGCTCTTGTCAAACCTTGACCCGCTTCTGCGTCGCGTCTTCACGGAAAGCGGAGCATCAGTGCGGCTGTCATTGGCCGCTCACCCGCCGCTCCCCTTCCTTCCTCCGGGAGAGTTTCCACCGCGCGGCGCCCTCTGCCGGAGCATCCGCACACACACACATAATCCAAATAATCCCGAGTGCTGTTTATATTTCAACACATTACTAAACATGACAGTCTTAATAACTCATTTCTAATCATTGATTTATTTCATCTCTGTGATGATGACAGCACATAATATCAGACTAGATATTCTTCAACACACTAGTATTCAGCTTAAAGTCACATTTAAAGGCTTCACTAGGCTCATTAGGGTAACTAAAAGTCACTGAACTGTGGTTTGTTCTGTAAACAATAGGGAAAATATATTTAAGGATGCTAATAATATTGACCTCAATCCTAATTATACTACTACAGTCAGGCTTGTGTTTCTGTGAGACACATGATAGACAATAACAGAAGATATTTATTCATCCTAAATCACACAACGCTCACTTCTTTCTCAAACATCAGAATTATTACAATGAATAAATCGTTTTAGTTTGCAACTGTTGCTCACAATTACAAGTTTCTGAGCTCTTTGACTAGTAATTCTGACGAAGCTGACTTCGTCCACACAACTGATTATTTTAGAGTTGTGTGTTTTCCTCAGAGCTCTGCAAAACCTTCACGTTTGCTGTTTTTCTCAGAGCTGCACATGTGAAGGAGAGCGTGCAGACTGAAATCATCACACAGTACACCTTCAGGGAGCTCATCATCATGATCATGTTGTCCTCAAACTCAAGAAACTGATTTATAACAGATCTAAATAATAAAATATGAAGTTACTTTTAATTAATGTATAGTAAAGCAAGGGGTGATGTGGTGGCGCAGTGGGTAGCATTCTCGCCTCACAGCAAGAAGGTCTTTGGTTCGAGTCCCGGCTGGGTCAGTTGGAGTTTCTGTGTGGAGTTTGCATGTTCTCCCCGTGTTGGTGTGGGTTTCCTCCGGGTGCTCTGGTTTCCCCCACAGTCTAAACACATGCACTATAGGGGAATTGGGTAAACTAAATTGTCTGTAGTGTATGAGTGTGAATGAGTGTGTATGGGTGTTTCCCAGAGATGGGCTGCAGCTGGAAGGGCATCCGCTGCGTAAAACATATGCTGGAACAGTTGTTGGTTCATTCCGCTGTGGCGACCACAGATAAATAAAGAGACTAAGCTGAAGGAAAATGAATGAATGAATATTAAAGCATATCAGTTATGATTATGATCATCTACTGTTACAGAGCAGAACACACTGCTGCAAGTTACAAGACATGAAGCCACATGTTTAAGGAAAAAAATTGTGTGTTTTATTTCTTAAAGAGCCCCTATTATGGGTGTTCATGTAGTGTGTAACACAGCTCTGAGTGAAGTGAAATATCCAGCTGAATCTGAAAGAGGACAGCGTTTAAAACTATTGATTCATCTATAAAAGAGTCGACTCAGTGCTTCAAATGAATCGTCTTGATAACGAGTCTTTAGCCGTTTCGGCGTGAGGTCGATATGAACCTTTAGCCCCGCCCCATTGTTGTGCGCGCAAAACTGGGAAAATGGAAATGTGCAGCCCCGCCCACTAACACTGAGGCAGATCCCGGTTGAATCAAGTCATGAAGCCGCTGTGCTCAGCGGGATATTCCTGGAAGTGTGAGGGGAAAGTTAGGGATATTCTCTCTACCCAAATATGAGGCTGTGGAGAGTCAGGGGGTGGGGTTTATTTCTGCAGAAACACCTCAGCATTATCGCCAGCCTTCTGCTGTGTTTCCGTCATTTCTCTGACGAGTGCTTCAGCAATCTACACGCTTACAGCAGGGGATTCATCAGCCGTTTGGTAAAGGACGGATCAGAAAACTTTGTCAGAACTTTACAGCACATGGATCAGTGGATCATGGATCAGTTTCTTTCTCCATTTCACAAGTGTAAGTAAGTGTGATTAAAATGGCCGCTCCTTGTTTTCTCTAGCTTGCAAACGATGTGTTTAATTGTGTGTTGTCACTTGTAAGCGCTTGTACTGTATCAGCTCTTTATATTCTCATATCGTGTCTAAAGCCATGTTGTAAACGTGACGCGTGCTGCTTTGTTTACAGATTTAAATGCGTTTGTCAGCTCGTTCCACTGCCGTTTGTCGTTGCTATGGCCAGCGTTAGCTGATCCTACACACATGCAGCGCTCAAGATTCAGAATAGTTCAGCTTTTGCTGCTGTGTGGATTAATACTGAATGTGTGTGATGGTTAAGAATAGAGCAGTATGCTGCTGTTTAACTGCTTTACTGCACTCCTACATTGGGTTTCAGGCGGCCGCTGCAATCGAATTCCACACCAATGTTGGCGACCCGGGGGTCTCACACACCGTACCAAAATGTGAGGGGAGGTTGTTTTGGATTGGTTGAAATCACGGGAGTTTTCTGGGATATATAAAAAAATTGTGGGTGGGTCTGAAATACGGGAGACTCCCGGGAAAGCAGGAGTGTTGGCAGGTATGCTCACACACACACACACACACACACACCACAATATTGTTGATGAGCCGTGCTGAATGCTGTCGACCAATCGCAACAGGCTGTCATCGGTCCAATCAGCGCAGATTAGCTTCATGCTAAGGAGAGGTTTGGGAACAAATGAATCACTGAACAAATCATATGGGAGTCGCTGGATAATCAGGTAAAAATAAATGCAGATTATAAGACCATGAATGTGTTTTTTGAGCTTGTGTGCAGATCAGTATGTTGTTGGAGACCCATAAAACCTAAATATGACCCTTTTAATGTGTAATAGGGGCTCTTTAAAGCTGCAAAAGTTTTTATTATTATACAATTGTGACTTTTCTAAAACTTAATTTAGACATGTGAAAGAGCAGAGTGTGGAGACTACAGTGAAGATCAGCAGCACTGACACACACACACACACACACACACACACACACAGCTCAGAGTCCAGCAGGAAGACAGAGAAACAGACATGCTGCAACTCTGAGAATGTAAAGATGATCAATGAACACACACACACACACACACACACACACACACACACACACACACACACACACACACACACCTGCAGGAAACTCAGCTTCAGAAAAACAGCTGAGGTCGGTGTGTGAACTCACCGATCTACAGCCAGAGGACATACGCACACACACAGACACACACACGTACATGCATAGACACGTGCACACATGCATGCATACATGCTACTTTCTCTCTCTCACACAAACACACACACACACATACCCATGCACAAACACACATAATCCCTCTTATACACAGATGCGCGCACACACACACACACACACACACACACACACACACACACACACACACACACACACAGCTCTCTGTTGCCATTCACACTGAATTTTAACACTGAAACTGTTGTTAAACACACACACACACACACACTCACACACTTCAAACTCAACATCAAGAAATCATCACCAGGACAACAGTCAACAGTGCAGAATTCAGCTTTAATAGTTTATTAGTGTGTGTGTGTGTGTGTGTGTGTGTGTGTGTGTGTGTGTGTGTGTGTGTGTACAGCACTTGTGGAAAAGCAGAGAAAAAGCTCCTTTCAGCTTCATGCATCAAAGTGAGCAGCACATCCTGTGTGTGTGTGTGTGTGTGTGTGTGTGTGTGTGTGTGTGTGTGTGTGTGTGTGTGTGTGTGTGTGTGTGTGTGTGTGTGATGTCAGAGCATGTAAACAGTCTGCTGGTGTGAATGTCTCTGTGCAGGAGTGTGTGTGTGTGTGTGTATGATCATACAGTGATGAACACACACACACACAC
>CAIGQS010000189.1:66998-87688 GCA_903798195.1 Danio kyathit
TGTCTACAGGACTGAAGGCTTAACCACCAGATGAATTAGCAGATGATATGTGCGTGTTCATTTTCAACAAAACACCAACACAACTGAAAGAGGTCTTCAGTAATGGATCAGCGGTGATCGTCCCCTTCACATATTCGAGTGTTTTCTGCTCAACAGATCAACTTTTACACATTTACATCAGAAACACCCCGAGATGTCAGCAGGAGTGTGAGCACATTCATCATCACAGGATCTCTGACACTAATAAATGAGAAACACCACACAGGTGTCACTAAATGCGCTGCTTCAATATAAGTGATGTGCGTTCACTCTGCAAAGACGTGTTGCTTCTACTAAACCCGTCATTAATATGCATGGAGGAAGTGAAACTGAAGGCATTTTCAATATAGAGAAGTGTTGTGAAGTGAACTGGGGGAAACCAGCAGTAAATAAAGCTCTGATACAGCACCATGAATGAAGAACTGATGTCCACGTGTGTGTGTGTGTGTGTGCGTGTGTGTGTGTGTGTGTGTGTGTGTGTGTGTGCATCTGTATTATACACCGCGCTCAGCTTCAATGAGACCACCTCTTTTAGAAAAATAACATTTGTCTGCATTTCTCAGTGAATCTAGAATATATATGTTGATGCATTTACACAAATCAGCTTTATTCATCAGTCATCCTCATTAAAATAAGAGTTTGGTGATAACATCTTCAGCAATAGAAAGAGAACACATTTACAGTCAAACCAGTTACTGCAAAAACTGCATGTTATATTTATATATATTTATCCTGTTTATTCAAATTGTGTGTAATATTTCCCCCAACATGTTGATTAGTGTGTAGTGATGTCTGGACGGTGATCTTCAGTGTTGTTGTTCAGTTTTGTCTTTGGTTCTGATTAATCTACTGTATCTGCACACTTATATTACTGTAAATCATCCTGGAGAGAATATTACTGCAGACAAGAGATCTAATCAGTCAAACGATTAATCTCATGCGAAATATAAAGATTTCATTTACATAATGTGTGTATAAATAAAGTGAAACACACACTGTATAATACACCAAACACACAAAACCTAAATATTTACAGATCTCATTTCTATCAGATATAAATATTTCATTTAGAAACAGAAATAAAACAAAATTCTCAAATATATCCAAAAATCATACATCTAAATTAATGTTATAAAATTTAACAAACAGGTAAAATCAGTCAAATGTAGTTGTTTGTATTTATATAAATCTACAGAGCATCCAGAAAGTATTGACAGCGCTTCACTTATCCACATGTGTTTATGTTACAGCCTTATTCCAAAATAGATTAACTTCATTAATTTCCACAACATTCTACACACAATCCTCCATAATGACAATGTGAAAAAAGAGTTTAGAAATTGTTGCAGATTTATTAAAGATAAAAGCTGTATAATCAGATGTACATCAGTATTGACAGCCTTTGCTCAACACTTTGTTGATGCTCCTTTGGCAGCGATTACAGCCTCAAGTCTTTCTGAATATGATGCACAAGCTCGGCTCACCTGTCTCTGGGAGTTTTGCCCATTCCTCTTTGCAGTACCTCTCCAGCTCTATCAGGTTGGATGGGAAGCGACTGTGTACAGCCATTTTCAGATCTCTCCAGAGATGTTCAATAGGATTTAGGTCTGGGCTCTGGCTGGGCCACTCATTCACAGAGTTGTTGTGAAGCCGCTCCATTGATATTTTGGCGGTGTGCTTTGGGTCATTGTCCTGCTGGAAGATGAAGCGTCGCCCCAGTCTGAGGTCAAGAGCACTCTGAAGCAGGTCTTCATTCAGGATGTCTCTGTACATTGCTGCATTCATCTTTCCCTCTCTCCTGACTAGTCTTCCAGTTCCTGCTGCTGAAAAACATCCCCACAGCATGATGCTGCCACCACCATGCTTCACTGTAGGGATGCTGTTAGCCTGGTGATGAGCGCTGCCTGCTTTTCTCCAAACGTAACGCCTGCCGTTCACTCCAAAGAGTTCAGTTTGAGTCTCATCAGAGCAGAGAGTTTAGTTTCTGATGCTCTGAGAGTCCTTCAGATGCCTTTTGGCAGACTCCAGGTGGGGAGTGTCTTCAGTCTGGCCGCTCTACCATACAGGCCTGATTGGTGGATTGCTGCACAGATGGTTGTCCTTCTGTAAGGTTCTCCTCTCTCCACAGAAGAACGCTGGAGCTCAGACAGAGTGACCATCGGGTTATTGATCACCTCCCTGACTAAGGCCCTTCTCCCCCGATCACTCAGCTTAGATGGCCGGCCAGCTCTAGGAAGAGTCCTGGTGGTTCTCCATCTTCCACTTGCTCACTGGAGCTTTCAGAGCAGCAGAAATGTTTCTGTAACCTTCCCCAGCCTTGTGCCTCCAGATAATCCTGTCTCTGAGATCTACAGACAATTCCTTTGTCTTCATGCTTGGTTTGTGCTTTGACATGCACTGTCAACCCTGGGCCCTTATATAGACAGGTGTACGCCTTTTCACATCATGTCGATCAGCTGAATTGACCACAGGTGAACTCCAATGAAGCTGCTGAAACATCTCCAGAATGATCAGTGGAGACAGAATGAACCTGAGCTCAGTGTAGAGCTTCACGCCAAAGGCTGTCAATACTGATGTACATGTGATTTATCAGCTTTTATCTTTAATAAATCTGCAACAATTTCTAAAACTCTTTTTTCCACATTGTCATTATGGAGGATTGTGTGTAGAATGTTGAGGAAATAAATCAATTTAATCCATTTGGGAATAAGGCGGTAACATAAACACATGTGTAAAAGTGAAGCGCTGTCAATACCATCCTGATGCAGTGTACATATACACATATAAAACACACACATTTACAGAGAACTCATGACTATAAGTGTGTGTGTTTGTCCTGCACGCGCTGCAGATGATCAATACCGTGACTCACTCACTCCTCTGCTTCATAACAGCATTCATTAAACACAAACCCAATCATGCTGGAGTTTAATCAGATGGAGAGGAGCTCTGAGCTGCAGATGAAGGAGATCCAGAGACTCCAACAGCAGCTTCAGGATAATCATGAGCAGAACATCCAGCAGATCTTCTCTACACTGCACTGCTGGAGGAGCTCATTCATCTGAGAGACACACATCTATACACTACACTGCACAACAGGAGACATATACACACATGAGACATACACACATCATACTGAGAGGACAAATGAGCAACAACAAGACAGAAACACGAGCAAAACCTCATCAGAGTCATGATGGAGGACAAGAGAGAGAGAGAGAGAGAGAGGGGGGAGAGAGAGAGAGAGAGAGAGAGAGAGAGAGAGAGAGAGAGAGAGAGAGAGAGAGAGAGAGAGAGAGAGAGAGAGGGAGAGAGAGAGAGAGAGAGAGAGAGAGAGAGAGAGAGAGAGAGAGAGAGAGAGAGAGATGGATAAACTCAACAACAGATAAACTGAACGTTAGAGAGAACAACAGATGGACGGACGGACGGACAGATGGATGGATGGAACAATAGAACAATAGATAGAACTATAGAACGATGGATGGATGGATGGATGGAACGATAAATAGAACGATAGGTAGAACTATAGATAGATAGAAGGATGGATGGATGGATGGATGGATGGATGGATGGATATAGATAGAGATAACGCTGATATGCAGATATTCTGACTCTGATTGGCTGTTGTTATTTTCCACTCCCACCATTATTGTTTATTTTCAGCTCTAGCCAATAACAAAACTGCAGCTGCTGGGGGGTGGGGTTAAAGAAAGTAAGACCTCATCTGATTGGTCAAATCTGAATAAACAGCCAATGCATGCAGAACACAAATGCTGGACACATGACATGCGTTAGGTTTATCTCAGCTCTCTGTGACGCTCATATTCCATCTACTATCATCACTATATATGATCATTTCTCTATACAATATGCAGCTCTAATAGATAGACAGATTTAATATACACACACTTTAATAAATGAAACTGAACGGCCTATTATAGGTGTAAAAGCTGAACATTTGATTTAAGTTTTCAATTTTTACACAGTAAATAAAAGATGAATAAATAAGCAAATAAATAAACCGTTTTCCAGCACAAACTGCAGTAGTCTAAGAGTATCTGTAAGGGTTTTCTAATCCTGAAGCAGGTTAGTTATCTCAGAGAGTTGATGAACTCAAGCAGCATCTGACAGATTAAGAGCAAAGTTCATCACTGCAGAACCTCCAGACACTGACGATGATGACGATGATTCAAATCACCTGCGCTTCCGGAGACTAGCGCATATGCAAAACTACACTGATAACAACAGACATAATACAACTGAACATTAACATACTACAGCATCCAGAACCCACAGCAAACTAATCTAGGTCTAAGATGCCTCTGAGGTTTAGAAATAATATATATAAAGAAATAACCATCATTAATGGGAGAAATCAACTTAATTATGCCAAATATTAATATCTGAAAGCATCAAAAACAAACACGTCTACAAACCAACATGGCCACACTCTTTCTGGTATGCTCGTTATAGTTACTAGACACGCCCCTTACTGCTGATTGGCTGCAAGTGTGTTTTTTTTATTTTTATTGTGGTTACTGCACCTTTAAGGCTGTTCAGAGTCTTGAACTTTGATAATGAGTTTTGAATCTGATAATGTGGATAATAAATGGCATAGGTGGGTTGACAAAAGTTGGGTGGATTTCAAATATAAATGTTATATGCAGCTTATTCAGCAAAACACATCTGTGTGCTCCTACTCCATTCAGTGACCAGTGCATAACGCAAACCGCATGGGCCGACCCGCAAGAGGAGGTGAAGGAAAGCTGTATCAGAACCTGACTCCGCTTGGAGTGCACGCGCATCACACAGCGCCTGCAGTTTAACTCACAGCACTTTACCAGGACACTTTCAGCAATTATTTTCTTCACAATTGACAGCAAGAGCAAACAATGAAGAGTTGTCTGATTGACGAGCAGCACCTAACTCTGTTCAAAAGAATTTAAAACGCCAAATGGGACAAACTTATACCCCATTTGGAAAGTAAAACATACTGTAATAGGTGTAATCTACACAACAGTAAGAGCAGTGTGTGGGTGAGAGGGGGCAGTGTTTAGATGTGATCCGGTTATGTTGTGGTTCTGTGACTGCTGGTTAAACATCCATTCATTCATTCATTTTCTTTCTTTTCGACTTGGTCCCTTTATTCATCTGGGGTCGCCACAGCAGAATGAACCGCCAACTTATCCAGCATATGTTTTATGCAGCGGATGCCCTTCCAGCTGCAACCCAACACTGGGAAATTCACACACATACACTACGGAATTTTTTTTTTTTTAGCTTTTTTTATGTCTTTGGACTTGTGGGAACCAGTGCCCTTCCTGCTGTAAGGTGACAGCACTACCTACTGCGCCACCGCGTCACCCTGGTTAAACATTATAACAGTTAAAGTAACTAAAACTCTAATTTAAATCAATTAAAATTAAATATTAATCAAATATCTTGGGCGTTTTTTGTGTGTTTGGGCGGGTTTTGGACAGCTTTTGGGCTGGAAAAAGTCAGCTATATCTGGCAACCCTGGAGTCGGCCTGCTCAACACTCCGAGTTAAGAAGTAATCCTGCATTAAAGCCAGAATGAACACACTCACTCCACCTGCAGCTCCATCAGCAATCTGAGAGAAAATATGCAAAAGTCATACAAGTAGATTTACATTTAATGTCCTTCAACACATTAAAAAGTGTGTCACATACCTACAGTAGGAAATCTGTTCATTTTAATGCACTTACTGTGGATAATCCCACTTGTGGAGCTCACTAATCTCCTGCGCCTGGAAGATTCCACTAGTAGAGTCAACAAACCCACAACTAACCTCACAAGACTATAATAATGTACAGTAAACACTGCACCATAACAGGTACAGCAGCTCAAGTCATCTGATGTAGAGTCTGGAGTTGCTATGGTAACACAACAACTACAGTGACTGATCCGTTTGGGGTGATTCTACAGTTGCTATGGTAACAACAACTATAATAACTGATCTGTTATGGTGATTCTACAGTTGCTATGGGAACACAACAACTTTAGTAGATGATCTGTTGTGGTTAGGCATGGGACGATAACCGTTTTCAAGGTATCCCGCGGTTTGAAAAAGTCAAGGTTATCATACCAAAAATGTTCTCTAATACCGTTCCTAAGGTATGTGTAAGATTTTTTTTTACATTTTTTAACAACAGCATTTCCAGCAGAAAATATATCCAAAGATGCCATTTTAAATTTGTGTTTTTTAAACTAATGAAGACAGCAGAGGTCAATGTTTAATTTTCATTATTTAGCCTGGCATGTTTACTGCTCCAAAATATTATAAATGTTTCTCAAAATAAAATATATTGTGTTCAAAGGGGAAATAACTTTTAGTTTTGTACACAGACATTTAAAAAGAATATATTTTAGAGCAGTAATCACAATACTGTGAAACCGTGATATTTTTATCCAAGGTTATCATACCGTCAGAATCTTATACCGACCCATGCCTAGTTGTGGTGATTCTACAGTTACTATGGTAACACAACAACTACAGTAACTGATCTGTTGTGGAGATTCTACAGTTACTATGGTAACACAACAACTACAGTGACTGATCTGCTGTTGTGATTCTACAGTTACTATGGTAACACAACAACTATAGTAATTGATCTGTTGTTGTGATTCTACAGTTGCTATGGTAACAAAACTACAGTGACTGATCTGTTGTGGTGATTCTACAGTTGCTATGGTAACACAACAACTACAGTGATCTGTTGTGGTGATTCTACAGTTGCTATGGTAACAAAACTACAGTAACTGATCTGCTGTTGTGATTCTACAGTTGCTATGGTAACACAACAACTACAGTAACTGATCTGCTGTTGTGATTCTACAGTTGCTATGGTAACACAACAACTACAGTAACTGATCTGATGTTGTGATTCTACAGTTGCTAAGGTAACACAACAACTACAGTAACTGATCTGCTGTTGTGATTCTACAGTTGCTATGGTAACACAACAACTACAGTAACTGATCTGCTGTTGTGATTCTACAGTTGCTATGGTAACACAACAACTACAGTAACTGATCTGTTGTTGTGATTCTACAGTTGCTATGGTAACACAACAACTACAGTAACTGATCTGCTGTTGTGATTTTACAGTTGCTATGGTAACACAACAACTACAGTAACTGATCTGCTGTTGTGATTCTACAGTTGCTATGGTAACACAACAACTACAGTAACTGATCTGCTGTTGTGATTCTACAGTTGCTATGGTAACACAACAACTACAGTAACTGATCTGATGTTGTGATTCTACAGTTGCTATGGTAACACAACAACTACAGTAACTGATCTGTTGTGGTGATTCTACAGTTGCTATGGTAACACAACAACTACAGTAACTGATCTGATGTTGTGATTCTACAGTTGCTATGGTAACAACAACTACAGTAACTGATCTGCTGTTGTGATTCTACAGTTGCTATGGTAACACAACAACTATAATAATTGATCTGTTGTGGTGATTCTACAGTTGCTATGGTAACAGAACAGCTACAGTAATATAAACAAATGAGCCGATACTGTAGTTCTCTAGAGTACTATAGGGAATTTCACACTACAAACACGATATATCAGTAAAGTATCCTACAGCACTTACTACTGTTCATCAGCTAATACTACAGCATGCCTGTAAAGCTATAATACATGCAGTATATTAGCCTTTACTATAGTATGGATCAGAAAGGCGATAGTATTTACTAATATCTAACAGGAAATAACAAAACAAATCAAATCCTCCTGTCCTTTAGCTATCAAAAGACACATCTACATATTACACAGAAACAGAAATGCAAACATGGTTAAAAATGCCAGACAATGCTAATGCTAACTCCAGACAGAGAGTATTTAATACACATTAGTATTATTACTGTGGTACAGGACATCAAATAGTGAACACATACAGTACAGTTTACCATAGTAAACACTAAAGCAGAGTCTAGTTGCTCAGTTCAGTTTACACTACAGTACGCTCAAAGAACTGTGAATATTGTATAGTATGAGTCTAAAACACCAGCCCTTACGAGGAAGCGCAACAGAACTGCTAAAATCATCAACAGACACATCTACAAAATATGAAAATGCACAACATCCAATAAACCCCAGTCACAGCTAATTACAGACAGAGAATAATGAATACACATTAATATTAGTATTACAGGTAGAGGAGCAGGACATCAAACACTAGACATGCAGTTTACTCTAGTAAAACCTGAAGTAGACAGCAGTATTCATTACAGTTCATCAGGCCACTATAGCCAGTCCTACAGTCAGCTCAGAGAACTGTAAACACTGTAATATATACAGTATAATGCACTTTACTATAGTATGGGTCAAAACACAGCAACACTAGCATTTATAGCTTTTACAAAGAAATAACAAATGCCAAATCTGAAAATCTGACATGCACATCACCATTAAAGGCCAGTCAGCCCTAATTCAAGACAGAGAATAATGAATGCAGATGATTATTGTTCTTATTACAGGTACAGGTCATCAAACCGCGATAGAGCTTTGACTAGCACTGATAACCCTCATCAACTATTGATGCTACCGTGCAGATTGCCCAATTTATGGAGCAAATCTAATCTCCAGAACCGTAAAAGGCTGAAGATAAGGCTCAAATACAGATTAGAGCAGCACAGCGGCCTGCTCCTCCGGTAACACCCGCGTTCGGGCGACTTTCCCCAGGTTATAAACTCGCCGATCGGTATTGATTTCGCCCGCGGATGTGACAGCTGGAGCAGGCCGAGACTCGAGCGCTCCGGAGCGGCAGCCGACGGCTGCTCTCCCCGCGGGCGGTTTTGAAGCTCTCCCCTCCCCTGCCCGGCTCTAGAGCTCTTACCTGCGGCGGGTTGGTCTGGAGTGTGTGCCCGGCTGTGGTGCTGCAGTGGCGGCTTCAGCAGGCGCTCATCCCTGCCGCGGCTGCAGTTCCAGCGGCTCCGGATCGGCGGCGGCGCGGCTCTACAGGCCGACGCGGAGCTCCATGCGGACGGGGAATGTTGTTTATCCGGCGAGAGGCTCCGGTCACAGCGCGCGAAGCTCCAGCTTCATCCCCCGGGCTCTGCGGCTCTATTTAAAGCTGCTCTTGTCAAACCTTGACCCGCTTCTGCGTCGCGTCTTCACGGAAAGCGGAGCATCAGTGCGGCTGTCATTGGCCGCTCACCCGCCGCTCCCCTTCCTTCCTCCGGCAGAGTTTCCACCGCGCGGCGCCCTCTGCCGGAGCATCCGCGCACACACACATAATCCAAATAAGTGCTGTTTGTATTTCAACACATTACTAAACATGACAGTCTTAATAACTCATTTCTAATCATTGATTTATTTAATCTCTGTGATGATGACAGCACATAATATCAGACTAGATATTCTTCAACACACTAGTATTCAGCTTAAAGTCACATTTAAAGGCTTCACTAGGCTCATTAGGGTAACTAAAATCACTGAACTGTGGTTTGTTCTGTAAACAATAGGGAAAATATATTTAAGCATGCTAATAATATTGACCTCAATCCTAATTATACTACTACAGTCAGGCTTGTGTTTCTGTGAGACACATGATAGACAATAACAGAAGATATTTATTCATCCTAAATCACACAACGCTCACTTCTTTCTCAAACATCAGAATTATTACAATAAATAAATCGTTTTAGTTTGCAACTGTTCCTCACAATTACAAGTTTCTGAGCTCTTTGATTAGTAATTCTGACGAAGCTGACATCGTCTACACAACTGATTATTTTAGAGTTGTGTGTGTTTGTGTGTCTTTTCTTCACACGTTTGCTGTTTTTCTCAGAGCTGCACATGTGAAGGAGAGCGTGCAGACTGAAATCATCACACAGTACACCTTCAGGGAGCTCATCATCATGATCATGTTGTCCTCAAACTCAAGAAACGGATTTACAATTTTATTTTGTTCAGATATAAATAATAACATATGAAGTTACTTTTAATTATAGTAAAGCAAGGGGTGACGTGGTGGTGCAGTGGGTAGCATTCTCGCCTCACAGCAAGAAGGTCTCTGGTTCGAGTCCCGGCTGGGTCAGTTGGTGTTTCTGTGTGGAGTTTGCATGTTCTCCCCGTGTTGGTGTGGGTTTCCTCCGGGTGCTCCGGTTTCCCCCACAGTCCAAACACATGCGCTATAGGGGAACTGATCAACTAAACTGGCCGTAGTGTATGAGTGTGAGTGTGAATGAGTGTGTATGGGTGTTTCCCAGTACTGGGTTTCAGCTGTAAAGGCATCCGCTGCGTAAAACATATGCTGGAACAGTTGTTGGTTCATTCCGCTGTGGCGACCACAGATAAATAAAGAGACTAAGCTGAAGGAAAATGAATGAATGAATATTAAAGCATATCAGTTATGATTATGATCATCTACTGTTACAGAGCAGAACACACTGCTGCAAATTACAAGACATGAAGCCACATGTTTAAGGAAAAAAAGTCAAAATTGTGTGTTTTATTTCTTAAAGAGCCCCTATTATGGGTGTTCATGTAGTGTGTAACACAGCTCTGAGTGAAGTGAAATATCCAGCTGAATCTGAAAGAGGACAGTGTTTAAAACTATTGATTCATCTATAAAAGAGTCGACTCAGTGCTTCAAATGAATCGTCTTGATAACGAGTCTTTAGCAGTTTCGGCGTGAGGTCGATATGAACCTTGAGCCCCGCCCAATTGTTGTGCGCGCAAAACTGGGAAAATTGAACTGTGCAGCCCCGCCCACTAACACTGAGGCAGATCCCGGCTGAATCAAGTCATGAAGCCTCTGTGCTCAGCGGGATATTCCTGGAAGTGTGAGGGGAAAGTTAGGGATATTCTCTCTACCCAAAGATGAGGCTGTGAAGAGTCAGGGGGTGGGGTTTATTTCTGCAGAAACACCTCAGCATTATCGCCAGACTTCTGCTGTGTTTCCGTCATTTCTCTGACGAGTGCTTCAGCAATCTACACGCTTACAGCAGGGGATTCATCAGCCGTTTGGTAAAGGACGGATCAGAAAACACTGTTGATGTGTGGGACTTTGTCAGAACTTTACAGTACATGGATCAGTGGATCATGGATCAGTTTCTTCCTCCATTTCACAAGTGTCAGTAAGTGTGGTTAAAATGGCCGCTCCTTGTTTTCTCTAGCTTGCAAATGATGTGTTTAATTGTGTGTTGTCACTTGTAAGCGCTTGTACTGTGTCAGCTCTTTATATTCTCATATCGCGTCGTTGTAAACGCGACGCGTGCTGCTTTGTTTACGGATTTAAATGTGTTTGTCAGCTCGTTCCACTGCCGTTTGTCGTTGCTATGGCCACCGTTAGCTGATCCTACACACGTGCAGCGCTCAAGATTCAGAATAGTTCAGCTTGTGCCGCTGTGTGGATTAATACTGAATGTCCCTGCTGAAAAATCCAGCTTAAACCAGCCTAAGCTGGTTGGCTGGTTTTGGCTGGTCGACCAGCCTGGTTTTAGAGGGGTTTTGGTCATTTCCAGGCTGGTTTCCAGCCATTTCCAGCCTGGTCTTAGCTGGTCAGGCTGGGAGTTGACCAGCTAAAACCAGCTTGACCAGCCAAAACCAGCTATGTCCAGCTTAAACCAGGCTGGTCAAGCTTGTTTTAGCTGGTTTAAGCTGGTCATTTTCCAGCCTGACCAGCTAAGACCAGGCTGGAAATGGCTGGAAACCAGCCTGGAAATGGCCAAAACCCCTCTAAAACCAGGCTGGTCGACCAGCTAAAACCAGCCAACCAGCTTAGACTGGTTTAAGCTAGATTTTTCAGCAGGGGTGTGTGATGGTTAAAGGGTCACGAAACACCAGAACACATGTGTTGAGCTGTTGACAGTCATATCTGTGTCCCACGCTGCTATAAACACTATTAGGACACATATATCGCACTAAACAGTGAAAATTGGTTGTTTTTGCGTTATTTTGAGCAAATTCGTTCTTCCGGTTTGAAACGAATTTTTGAAGCTGCGTCACGACCATGAGATACTTAGGTGTAAATCCAGCTGGAGAGTGGCTGTCTGTCTTTAAGAGGACATTCTGACGTATCTGAGTGTGCGGCATTAATTCATGAGAAGACGTGCTTCAAACCAATCAGCGCGCTCTATTGTGTATGACGTGAAACTTCATTAATATGCATGATAGCTCTGGAGACTGTTTACACTGTACATACGGCAGAGAGACGCCACGTTGTGTTGCCAAAACAAGTGAAAGAACAAGAATTTCAAGACAAGAGTCGTCGGTGTTGCGTTTATTGGTGTGCTGCAGTGAAGGTTTTGTTTTCATTTTCCCTCTATGAGAGAGCTGCTGGACTCACGTGTGGATTACAGTGCACGTGACACGCGACAGAAACACGTTTGTAAGGAACATTTTTACCCGAGAGCTTTTTCTCATCTGGAAATGGTGAAATCCGGATTTGCCGCTCGTCTCCTTTTAATAAAGACACAGCTCCAGTTTGATTGTCTGTCTACAGATTTGGTAAGTGTTTGCAGTGCAGTGCCCTTTGTTTAAATGCTGCTCTCCGAGTGTAAACATGTAAACACAAACTAGTCTATACACACACGGCTTTCTGACGCTACCTACCGAGTACATAAGTTACAGAGAAATGCGGAGGATTTTTTTCTCTCATTCGCCGTGCGGTATCAAATCAGCCTCTCTCTGTTTCTTTTGCCTGTGAAACTAAATGTTAACTCCCTTCTATGCAAATTTTACCCTCTTTCCCTCCCCCGACACTCCCACACTCCCAGAGCTGGACACGCCCAACTTTCCTGACTTTTTTCAAACTAGAGGTGTGACAACACCCTGCTGAGACAGGGGGTTTCGTGGCCCTTTAAGAATAGAGCAGTATGCTGCTGTTTAACTGCACTGCTTTACTGCACTCCTCCTACATTGGGTTTCAGGCGGCCGCTGCAATCGAATCCCACACCAATGTTGGCGACACAGACCATACCAAAATGTGAGGGGAGGGTTGTTTTGGATTGGTTGAAATCACGGGAGTTTTCTGGGATATATAAAATAATTGTGAATGGCGGGAGATGGGTCTGAAATACGGGAGACTCCCGGGAAAACAGGAGTGTTGGCAGGTATGCGCGCACACACACACACACACACACACACACACACACACACACACACACCTGCAGGAAACTCAGCTTCAGAAAAACTGCTGAGGTCGGTGTGTGAACTCACCGATCTACAGCCAGAGGACATAAGCACACACACAGACACACACACGTACATGCATAGACACGTGCACACATGCATGCATACATGCTACCTTCTCTCTCTCTCTCACACACACACACATACACACACACATACCCATGCACAAACACACATAATCCCTCTTATACACACAAACAGATGCGCGCACACACACACACACACAGCTCTCTGTTGCCATTCACACTGAATTTTAACACTGAAACTGTTGTTAAACACACACACACACACACACTCACACACACACACACATTTCAGACTCAACATCATGAAATCATCACCAGGACAATAGTCAACAGTGCAGAATTCAGCTTTAATAGTTTATTAGTGTGTTTGTGTGTGTGTGTGTGTGTGTGTGTGTGTGTGTGTGTGTGTGTGTGTACAGCACTTGTGGAAAAGCAGAGAAAAAGCTCATTTCAGCTTCATGCATCAAAGTGAGCAGCACATCCTGTGTGTGTGTGTGTGTGTGTGTGTGTGTGTGTGTGTGTGTGTGTGTGTGTGTGTGTGTGTGTGTGTGTGTGTGTGTGTGTGTGATGTCAGAGCATGTAAACAGTCTGCTGGTGTGAATGTCTCTGTGCAGGAGTGTGTGTGTGTGTGTGTGTGTGTGTGTGTATGATCATACAGTGATGAACACACACACACACTCCTCATCAGTCAGCTGAAGCAGCACTTCTGCACATTATAAAAGTGTGTTTTGTACAAATATAGGCTTTATCAAAATATTCTGTAGAGCAGATCAGAACATACAAAACATCTGCAGAAAAGTAGAAATGCTCCCTCCACATCTACAGGAGGACGAGGAGGAGGAGGAGGAGGAGGAGGAGGAGGAGGAGGAGGAGGAGGAGGAGGAGGAGGAGGAGGCCGGCTGCTCTTCATCAGTTCAGGAGGAAGAGGACGAGTCTGGAGGAGCTCAGAGGTTTGCAGATGATCTGAGGATGTGGAACCGCTTCAGAGTCATCCTGATGAAGCCCAGATCACTGTTCACCTGCTCCAACCGCTGCTCCAGAGACCCCTGACCAACACACACACACACACACACATCATCATATGAGCTGCACAGACGTCGTCATCTTCATCATCATACACTCTTCTGGGTGGTGTTTCCTGTTAGAGAAGCTAAATTTGGGTCACAGACAGGAAGTGGTTTCAGGAGTGACGCTCAGCTTTACACTCAGACTGCACACACACACACACACACACACACACACACACACACACACACACACACACACACACACACACATAGTCAAAATACACTGATGATCCTGGATTCCCTCATAATCTCCAGAACACACACTGATGACGCATTAATTAGCCCTCATTAATATTCATCAGGAATATTATAAACACTGTTGAACATTTACAATCAGCCTGATACAGAAGCACCGCTCATTTTGTTATGTACACTCAGCGGCCACTTTATTAGGTACACCTGTCCAACTGCTCATTAACGCACATTTCTAATCAGCCAATCACAGGGCAGCAGCTCAATGCATTTAGGCATGTAGACATGATCAAGACGATCTGCTTCAGGTCAAAGCGAGCATCAGAATGGGGAAGAAAGGGGATTTAAGTGACTTTGAATGTGGCATGGTTGTTGGTGCCAGACGGGCTGCTCTGAGTATTTCAGAAACTGCTGATCTACTGGGATTTTCACGCACAACCATCTCTAGGGTTTACAGAGAATGGTCCGACAAAGAGGAAATATCCAGTGAGCGGCAGTTCTGTGGGCGCAAATGCCTTGTTGATGCCAGAGGTCAGAGGAGAATGGCCAGACTGGTTCCAGCTGATAGAAAAGCAACAGTAACTCAAATAAGCACTCGTTACAACCGAGGTCTGCAGAAGAGCATCTCTGAACACACAACACGTCCAACCTTGAGGCGGATGGGCTACAGCAGCAGAAGACCACCCCGGGTGCCACTAAGGTGCACCTAATAAACTGTATATACACCTGCTATGGGGTGGCATGGTGGCACAGTGATGTCGCACTGTGGCCTCACAGCAAGAAGATCGCTGGTTCAAGTTCCGGCTGGGTCAGTGTGTGTTTCTGTGTGGAGTTTGCATGTTCTCCCCGTGTTGGTGTGGGTTTCCTCCGGGTGCTCCGGTTTCCTCCACAGTACAAACACATGTGCTATAGGGGAATTGATCAACTAAATTGGCCGTAGTGTATGAGTGTGTGTGTGTGTATGAGTGTGTATGGGTGTTTCCCAGTACTGGGTTGCAGCTGGAAGGGCATATGCTGTATAAAATATATGCTGGAATAGTTGGCGATTCATTCCGCTGTGGTGACCCCTGATTAATAAGGGACTAAGCCAAAGGAACATGAATGAATGAGTGTTCCCGCTATTAGTGTTTATTTTCAGCTCTAGCCAATAACAGAACAGCAGCTGCTTGGGGGCGGGGTTAAAGACAGCACACCCTCACCTGATTGGTCAAGTCTGGATAAACAGCCAATGCATGCAGAACACAATGCCGGACACTAAATATATTAGATGTATCACGGCTCTCTGAGATGCTGATGTGTAACACTGGACTGAGCAGATCTACAGTATAGAGTGTGTATGCAGTGTGTGTCAGACCTGGTCCAGTCGGCTCTGCAGTGTGACTCGGGCTCCGGCTCCGGGGATCCGGCTCAGTGTCGACTCAATCTGTTGGAGAATGAAGGATAACAGAGGATCAGGATGGAGACAGCAGAGATACACACACACGCATACAGATAAACACACACACACACGCATACAGATAAACACACACACACACAGAGATATACAAGCATACAGATAAACAAACACACACACACACACACACACACACACATATATATATAAACACACACACACAAATAAACACACACACATACAGATAAACACACACACACACACACACAGAGATATACACACATACAGATAAACACATATATAAACACACACACACACACATATATAAACACACACACACAAATAAACACACACACACATATGGAATATGGAGACAGCTGAGCTCAAACTGCAGCCGCTGACCCATAATTCTCTGCGGCAGAGCGGGATATAAATATCTGTGAAGCGCCAGTGCTGCACACACACACACACACACACACACACACACCATTATATAATGTGTAGAGCTGAGGACACAGCAGAAACATGAATCTATACACACACACACACACACACACACACACACACACACACACACACACACACACACACACACACACACAGATCCAAACACGCACAAACACTCACATCTCCAGCATGTGTAATGTTCCCTTCTGAGCTGAATGTAATGTGATGAACACAGTGTAGAACAGCAGTGTGTGTGTGTGTGTGTGTGTGTGTGTGTGTGATCCGTCTTTAAGAGCACTACACAATAATGCTGCAGCAGTGTGTGATAATCTCCCAGAGTCACCTGCTGTTTCTCCTGTGTGAGCTCATCCAGGAGCCGCTCGGCGTCAGACAGAGAGCGAACCCGCGGCTGACAGCACACGTCTGCACTTCCTGTCATCCGCACTTCCTCTTCCTGTTCCTCTTCCTGTTCCAATTCCTGCCAGAGTCCCGACGCCGGCCCCTCAGACTCGCTGCTCTCAGCCGGATCAGACGAGCCCAGACTGGACTGAGGCTTCCCTGAACACACACACACACACACACACACACACACACACACACACACACACATTCACAATTCAATAGTCAGTGAAATAACGAAGCACGCTTGCAGCCAATCAGCAGTAAGAGGCGTGTCTAGTAACTATAGTGGATGTTTTATAAAGTGGGCGGGGTCTGTTGGGTTATGGGCGTGTCTAAAGGCTCATCAGTGTGAGCAGAGTCTCCTCACCTTCCCTCCTCTCTGAAGGCCTAAACTGTAACCTCTTCCTCGGGCTCGGCTGAGAGCGCTCCACATCAAACCTGCAGCACAGCAGAACACTGCAGATCAGTGGGGCAGATGGAGAGTGGGTCAGGTGGAAAGTGGGTCAGATGGAGAGTGGGTCAGGCGGAGAGTGGGTCAGATGGACAGTGGGTCAGACGGAGAGTGGGTCAGGCGGAGAGTGGGTCAGATGGACAGTGGGTCAGACGGACAGTGGGTCAGACGGACAGTGGGTCAGACGGACAGTGGGTCAGACGGACAGTGGGTCAGACGGAGAGTGGGTCAGGCAGAGAGTGGGTCAGGCAGAGAGTGGATCAGATGGAGAGTGGGTCAGATGGAGAGTGGGTCAGATGGACAGTGGGTCAGATGGACAGTGGGTCAGATGGACAGTGGGTCAGACGGAGAGTGGGTCAGACGGAGAGTGGGTCAGATGGAGAGTGGGTCAGATGGACCGTGGGTCAGATGGACAGTGGGTCAGGTAGAGAGTGGGTCAGATGGACAGTGGGTCAGATGGAGAGTGGGTCAGATGGACCGTGGGTCAGATGGAGAGTGGGTCAGACGGACAGTGGGTCAGACGGTGAGTGGGTCAGATGGAGAGTGGGTCAGATGGACAGTGGGTCAGACAGAGAGTGGGTCAGATGGAGAGCGTCTCAGATGAACAGTGTGTTAGACATGCAGCTATGTCAGATGGACAGTGGGTCAGGTGGCCAGTATATCAGACGAACAATGGGTCAGATGAAAAATGGGTCAGACGGACTAAGTCAGATGTAGCCCTAACCCTAACAGCGAGACACATGGACAGTGGGTTCAGACGGACTGTGGGTCAGGCAGTAAGTGGGTCAGACAGACAGTTGTTTAGATGGACAGCGGGTCAGATGGATTATGGGTCAGACAGAGAGCAGGTCAGATGGACTGTGTCAGAGGGGCAGTGGTTTAGATGCACAGTGGGTCAGACAGACTATTGGTCAGGCAGTAAGTGGGTCAGACAGAGAGTTTTTTAGACGGACAGTGGGTCAGGTGAACAGTGGGTCAGACGTACAACGCATTAGATGGACTGCGAGTCAGAGGGGTAGTGATTTAGATGGACAGTGAGTCAGATGGACAGAATGTGAGATGAACAATGGGTCAGATGAAAAATGGGTCAGACAGACTGCGGGTCAGGCAGTAAGTGGGTCAGATGGACAGCGGGTCAGATAGATTGTGGGTTAGATAGACAGTGGGTCAGACAGACTGTGGATCAGGCAGTAAGAGGGTCAGACGGACAGCGCATCAGATGGACTGTGAGTCAAAGGGCCAGTGGTTTAGACAGTAATTGGGTCAGACGGACAGCGGGTCAGATGGATTGTGGGTCGGAAGGCTAGTAGGTCAGACAGACAGTTATTTAGACAGACAGTGGATCAGACGGACAGCGGGTTAGAGTGACAGCGTGTCAGACGGACAGGGGGTCAGACAGACAGTGTGTCAGACGGACAAGGGGTCAGACGAACAGCAGGTGAGAGAAAGTGTATCAGACAGACAGCGGGTCAGATGGACAGCGGGTCAGACGGACAGTGTGTTAGAGTGACAGCGGGTCAGACGGACAGCGGGTCAGACGGATAGCGGGTCAGACAGACAGCGGGTCAGACAGACAGCGGGTGAGACGGATAGCGGGTCAGACGGATAGCGGGTCAGACGGATAGCGGGTCAGACGGATAGCGGGTCAGACGGATAGCGGGTCAGACGGATAGCGGGTCAGACAGATGCTTCACCTGCTCTGCAAGTGCTCATGGGAAGGAAGAGGGCGGCCGAACGCCGTGGAGAAGTTCTCTGACGGGCAGCGCTTTGGGCTGGACTTGGCAGACAGAGGTGTAAGCAGTGTGTCCCGCTTTGCTGACATTAAAAAAAAAAACACACACACACACACACACACACACAAACACACACACACACACACACACATTGAATAAAAGCCAGGTGTGCTTTTATGTGTATTTCAACATGTCAGAGGCATAAATAATGTTTTCATATTTTATGTGTGTGTTAGCGGTGTGTGTGTGTGTATGTGTCCGTGTTAGCAGTGTTTGTGTGTTAGTGTGTCCTCACTGGGTGTGCTAGCGGGCAGGGCTCTCTGTGCGCGGGGGGGCAGTGATGAGGATCTGTGGCCCTCAGGAGAACCACTGCGCTCCTCCATAAACACCACTGTGGGCCTCCGCCTCGCCAGCCCTGAACGAACACACACACACACACACACACACACACACACACACACACACACACACACACACACACACACACACACACAGAGAGAGATGATAAACGGCCTGTATCTTCACACTCCTGTTCAGTAGCTGCACTCAGTGAGGTTTATTATGTTTTCATTATTAATGTCTCTTCTGCTCACAAAGGTTGAGGTTATGTTCTGGTTATATTAAGGATATGTTGAGGATATGTTGAGGTTATGTTCTGGTTATATTAAGGATATGTTGAGGATATGTTGAGGTTATGTTCTGGTTATATTAAGAATATGTTGAAGATATGTTCTGGGTATGTTGAGGATATGTTGAGATTATGTTAAGGATATGTTGAGGATAGGTTGAGGTTATGTTTTGGTTATAATAAGGATATGTTGAGAATATGTCGAGGTTATGCTGAGGTTATGTTAAGGATATGTTGAGGTTATGTTCTGGTTATATTAAGAATATGTTGAAGATATGTTCTGGGTATGTTGAGGATATGTTGAGATTATGCTGAGGATAGGTTGAGGTTATGTTCTGGTTATATTAAGAATATGTTGAAGATATGTTCTGGGTATGTTGAGATTATGTTAAGGATATGTTGAGGATAGGTTGAGGTTATGTTTTGGTTATAATAAGGATATGTTGAGAATATGTCGAGGTTATGCTGAGGTTATGTTAAGGATATGTTGAGGTTATGTTCTGGTTATGTTTTGGTTATAATAAGGATATGTTGAGAATATGTTGAGGTTATGTTCTGGTTATGTCGAGGTTATGCTGAGGTTATGTTAAGGATATGTCGAGGTTATGTTAAGGATATGTTAATCTTTATACATAGTTTTTTTCTAACAGTTGGGATTTATATGTAAATGGTCAAGAACACAGGATGACTGTAAAACCCTTCATTTCTAGCATCACTGAAACTAACAGATGAATCACCAGCATTAATCTTAGCCTGGCTCTGGATCAGGCTAGCTGCAAATAAATCTCCAAAGTAACTTAATTCAGCTTAATTTAGCCTGCGTTCATGCAACTGAGTCAAGTTTAAGATTCAGCCGGGATAGCAGGAAAATCCCAGCTTAACGTGACAGATCTCCCAAACATCAACATTTACTATTTACAAACCTCTTTACTTTTCCTTCATCTGCAGAACACTAAAGAAGATATTTTGAAGAATGCTGAAAACCGGTAACCATTGACCTACAGTAGGAAAACAAATACTACTGAAGTCAATGGTGACCGGTACTCAACATTCTTCAAAATATCTTCTTTAGTGTTCAACAGATGAAGGAAACTCATAAAGGTTTGAAACACCTAAATGATGATTGTAGGGTGA
>CAIGQS010000190.1:0-14555 GCA_903798195.1 Danio kyathit
CCGGAAGAGCACAAGCACCAAGTTTCAGCCCGGACTGTACCAAAATGCTGAGGAGCGGAGGGCGGGGGAATTCCGCGAGTTTACCGGGAGACAGAACAATACGGGAGACGGGTCTGAAATTCGGGAGACTCCCGGGAAAAACGGAAGTGTTGGCAGGTATGTCCCAAATAGACACAGCAGGCCTAGGAACAGAACTAATCAATACAACTGGATTGACTAGGGTCTTGAACAAATGATCACCAATAAGCTGAAATAAACAGTTGGCTTAGATGTGTTAGATGTCTCCCTAAAACATGATTACAGTGAAGCTGTCCAACTCTTTTGCACATTTGACCATGTGTAATTTGTCATAGAAAAACAGGAAAGTATTTTTCTGGATTATTTTATTAGTAGTAGTAGTCCAAATTTGACAGCTTAATCTCTTTATGAACAAACTTCCACAAAAGATATACACACTCTCAGAAATAAAGATACAAAACCAATAACTGAGGCGGTACCTTTTCAAAAGGTACACTTTTGTTCCTAGCAGGTCAACATTTGTACTTAATACCTTAATCTTAATACCTAAAAAGTAGAGGTGTGAACCTACACTGGTCTCACGGTTCGGTTCGGTTACGATTATCATGCCATCGATTCGGTTCAATTCGATATCTCGGTGCATCACGGTGCATTGACGATTCTTTCCATACACAGTTTTATATTTTCTTCACAGCACAGCCATTCTTGTATTAAATGTATAAATATATTTATATACTATTTGTAAAACAATTTTGTCCTTTAATACAAACAGTCAGATATATAAACTGTACCTTTAAACAACACGAGCATTTATAGACCATTTTGAGGGATGTAAACAAATCAATAGCCCTAACGTATCCTGTTTTACATTTTAATTTCCATTGCTTCTGAGAATCCAAAAAGGTCCACATATTGATAAATAGTGTTATGACGACTGATTTAAAATCAAGTTATGATTGAATTGCCTCTTGTTACAGTTAGGAAATAGTTTAAAGTCAAGCAGGAAGTGTTCATGGGACAATGACATGACCACATTGAAATGGTCTATAGCAAATAAACAAATATAAATATACCGCTCGCTTTCTGCCTTGTCTACCAAGTTATTTCTTACATCCCTTTGATTGGTCACGCGCTCAACAGAAAGGGCTGCGATTGGCTCTTACACGCTGGCGCTCTACACAGATGCACTCATGGGCCACAGTAAGACAGAGAGAGAGAAATGGAGATTACTTTCATTCTCTTAATCGCCGTGAAATAGGGGCTTTTGCTGTAAGTTTCAGTGAAACAGTGTTCAGCAAACACACACGCAGTGAAATTGTGCACATTGTGTGTATTTCGTAGTTAGAGTGTAAATAATCGCGCTCGTGGCTCGCCTCCCTCGCCATAGTAAGCTACGGCGACATAGCGCATGTGAGATAAATGACGCCAGTACATAATAACCGGTTATGATTATTATTGAACCGATACCGAATTGTCCGCGTCTGCATCGCGGTGCACCGAAGAAACGATTAATTTTGACACCCCTACTAAAAAGGGCAAATGTGTACCTTACAGGTACAAAATTCTACCATTTAGCTACCAATATGCACATGGAAGGAACAAAAAGTGTACCTTAAATGTGTTCGGTCTGATTGGCCTGTAACACTGCTATATTCTGAAACTACAAATCTAAAATCTAAAATCAACAAAGTAAGAAAAGCCTTTTTTGCAGTGTAGGTTGAAATAGCACTCTTGAAAGCAGATCACCCTCAATTGGATCCACTTTCTGTTCCCTTTCAATGTCCACTTTAAATCTCAATCCATCCCCATTTGGTTGGAACTGACTTCCAGAATGGAGTCACTTCGGTTTAAATCGCTTTCTGATGTCTTAAATTGGTTAAACTCAGTTTCCATCCCTTGGCTGAAATCAGGTTTCGCCTCCCTTGGTTTAAATTGCATTGTGTCCCACTGGATAAAACGCTTGTCCTGTAATAGGAGTCCCGCTAAACTCTAAACGCTAAACCCGCTAAAGGAGTTCAGCTAAAACTGCATTCCTAAAGAATCATTACCACCTTTTTCCTCACCAGAGATGACTTTAGCCTTGTGTATTATGCTTTACAACAACACCGGAAAGTCTCTATTGAGTAATGTTTAGCCCCAAATCAAGAAACCTACTCTGAAAAGCCATTTGAAAATCCAAAGGGAACCCAAAGCGAATTAGCCCTCCGAGTTCGGCCTACAAATTGAAGTCAGCTCTATTATACACAACAGACTAAATAATAAAGAAAATAATTTGTCAGTCTGGAAACACGTTTGGGGTTTTGGGACAAAGCTAAACGAAACAGCAGAAATGCTGATGCCAGGAAACCAAGGTGCCAACAAATAGCTTTTTCTACATACTTTCTAAAGTGATTAATGGAAAACATGAGGTTATTACTGTGGATGTAATGAAGTAAAGCGTTTGAGATCATGAATATGGCCTCATTTCTCAAACAGCTGGTCATTTCTCCCATTATCAGTGTTTACATGTTAGCGAGCCAAAGTAAAAGTTCATTAGCAGGCACCCTTGGTTAAACATCAGACCGGGAAAGTTCTGAAACAATTAATTTGAATGTGAATCGCAGTCACAAATGTGATGTGAAGAGAATAAAATCAAGGATCAGGCCACAAATGGCAGGTGTCCAGAACAGCTGGAAGAAATACACTCAGGAAATCAACTTTAAAAAGCACTCAAAACATTTGTTGCTTCGTGTTGTTCTGAGATGCTCTACATAAAGACCCCAAGGCACTTTATGGATTGCTAATATTTATGGTGTTGGACTACTTATGATCACAAGCACTTTTGCCAGTGTTTGAAGGAAATAAATAGGTTGTATTCAGAGTGTCGTCTTGAATAAATGGATTTTTTAATCTTGTATTTTTCAGACATGCTGCGTTTGAGAATCAGTACCCTGAGTTTTGATCTGATTTTCCATCTGGATTTATTTCACCCTGAATGACTGTTGGAGACTGAAGCCCCATACACACGGCAACCGATTTTGGTCCGTCAGTAAAAGCTGTAAGCCACGGTCACACTAGATTTGGAGCATGTGAAACTCTGTCGTCCAGCGCTGCAAAATGGGGTGGTATAAAAAAAGATGATTAGATTAGATCAGGGGTGCTCAACCCTATTCCTGGCGATCGACCGTCCTGCAGTTTTCAGTTGCAGCCCTTATCAAACACACCTGCCTGTAATTATCAAGTGCTCCTCACGTTCTAAATAATTGGTTCAGGTGTGTTTGATCAGGGTTGGATCTGAAATCAGCTGGAAGGTCGATCGCCAGGAACAGGGTTGAGCACCCCTGGATTAGATTGTTGTCCCTGCTGAAAAATTCCAGCTTAAACCAGCCTAAGATGGTTGGCTGGTTTTAGCTGGTTGACCAGCCTGGTTTTAGATGGGTTTTGGCCATTTCCAGGCTGGTGTCCAGCCATTTCCAGCCTGGTCTTAGCTGGTCAGGCTGGGAGTTGACCAGCTAAAACCAGCTTGACCAGCCAAAACCAGCCATGTCCAGCTTAAACCAGGCTGGTCAAGCTGGTTTTAGCTGGTTTAAGCTGGTCATTTTCCAGCCTGACCAGCTAAGACCAGGCTGGAAATGGCTGGAAACCACCCTGGAAATGGCCAAAACCCCTCTAAAACCAGGCTGGTCAACCAGCTGAAACCAGCCAACCAGCTTAGGCTGGTTAAGGCTGGATTTTTCAGCAGGGGTTGCGGACGAAAGTGAGGTGGGGGGGGGGTGTTGGATGGTGGAAGGGTGTCGCGGACGAAGGACAAAAGTGAAGCGTGGGGGTGTTGTCGCGGACGAAAGTGAAGAGGGTCAGAATTAAGTGAAAGTGAACAGCGGATGGGGGAGGAGGGCGGTTGAGGAGGGGGATCAAAAAATGAGATTTCAGAGTTGCCGGATCCGAATCCGGCTTGTTCTGGCTCAAATTAAGCCCTGACCACACAAATCCCACACAATCATAGCTGTTAGCAAACTCTTATCACGTAACATTTTCCTAAACAAACTCGGCATGTTTGGTGTAACCATGTGTAATTTGTCGGCAGGGCTTAATTTGTGCCGGAACACGACGGATCCTGATCCGGCACCTCTGAAATTTGATCCGGCACCTCCTTTTACCGATCCCTGATCTGTTCCAGGACCTCGCAATTCACAAATTAAGCACTGGTCGTAGGTAAACAGGAACACCCTTACCTTTACCAAAAAGTGTAATTGAAGTGGACAACACCTCTTAAAAAACATGAATAAGTTGATTCCAATTAAACATGGCAAGGTTAAGAACACAACTAACCAATTAAAGCAGGTTTGACTAGCGTTTTGAACAAGCGAACACCAATAAAGTGAAACAAAAAATTTACTTGAATGAGTTTAGTGCTTTCAAATATCACAAACCCTCCCTGAAACCACGATTACAGGGTTTTGCACATTTGAGATTGGACCATGCGTAACTTGTCATCAAACAACAGGAATGTATATTAGTGGACTATATTAATTATTAGTAGTAGTAGTGATCAAAATTTGAGAGCTAAATCTCTTTAATAACAAACTTCCACAAAAGAAATACACTCTCAGAAATCACTGGGTCAGTACCTTTTCAAAAGGTACACTTTTGTTCCTAACAGATCAACAGTTGTACATTAAAGGTACATCTTAATACCTAAAAAGTACAAATGTGCACCGTATTTAAAATTTAAGGTCACGTTTTGATCTTCCATTGGTCTCACGCAATCATGTGACTCGAAATCGCAAGTCAGAGTTTACCAAGCTTGAGTTTTGGGTCCCACTTTAAATTAGGTGACCTTACACTGAAATTAATCATTTGCTACAATGTACTTATTTTGCACTTTTATATTAAATTACATGTGATTTTCCTCACCCAAACTGCCTTAAAGAAATGCATCTGCTAATTTTTTTAACTTTTTTCCACCCTAAGTTTTAGCAGAAATACCGACAGACAATCAGAATATGATGGAAGTCCAAAGGTTTCAAAAGGAAGGTCAAAAACCATTCATCTCAATGTTGTCAAAAACATCACTGCAGTTCTGTTTCATTCATTAGACTGTGTAGGTCTGTCTGCCTTCACTTTTTAAGCTGAAACTCAAATCATTCCCACCAAACGAAAGCCAATGAGAATAAAATGCCTTTCTTTTGTGCGTCTGCTGTTTCAGTAAGCCCCGGTTAGAGTGCTGTTGTTGTTGTTTCTGTGTCTGGTGTGTCAGAAAGAGTCAGCAGAGCTTCAAATGTGTTTGTACTGTAGGTGTAATTGCGGCCTATTATTTTGATCGTTCATAGCTCAAAGCAACACGACTGAAACTGAAGCATTAAGGGCTAAATTTAACTCACGTTTATCCACAACGTATCAGTGTTTTCTGCTATGAGAAGTATCCCAGCAGGCACACAAGCCATAAGACATAATATTAGGTTAGGTTTAGGTTGTCTAGCCAGCATCTAAGGACAATGTTATTTTGATATCTAATAATGATGATTTGATTTGGTTGATTTTAGGTTGTGTGGGAAAGTGGACAAAATCCAACGTCGAGCCAACATCTTAAACCAACGTCATATTGACGTCAAATACTGACATTTATTTGTCAGGTATGACAATCAAAATTCAACGTCTGATAGACGTCATAGTGGTAACGTCCACACATTGTCAAGCTGTAACATCATTAGACGTTGATATTTGGTTGTTTTTAGGTTGCATTGGAAAGTGACCAAAATCCAACATCGAGCCAACATCTTAAACCAAAAACATTGACGTCAAATACTGACATTTATTCGTCAGGTATGGCAACCAAAATCCAACGTCTGATAGATGTCATAGTGGTACTGTCCACACAACATCAAGCTGTAACATCATTAGATGTTGATATTTGGTTGTTTTTAGGTTGTGTGGGAAAATGACCAAAATCCAATGTTGAGCCAACATCTTAAACCAACGCCATATTGTTGTCAAATACTGACATTTATTCGTCAGGTATGGCCACCAAAATTCAACATCTAATAGACGTCATAGTGGTAACATCCACACAACGTCAAGCTGTAACATCATTAGATGTTGATATCTGGTTGTTTTTAGGTTGCGTTGGAAAGTCACAAAAATCCAATGTCGGCCTCACATTGGGTTCTGACCAGGCATGGGACGATAACCGTTTTCAAGGTATACCCGCGGTTTGGAAAAGTCAAGGTTTTAAAACCGTCAACATTTTCTGCTATACCGTTCCTAATGTATGTGTACGATTTTTTATTTCCTTTTTTTTTTCTTTTTTTTTTTTTTAGGACAAGAGTATCTTCAGCAGAAATGATCTCCAAAGATGCCGTTTTAAATTGTAAAAAAAACTGTTTTTGAAACAAATGAAGACAGCAGAAGTCTATAATTCATTTAGCCTGACATGTTTACTGTTCTAAAATATTTTAAATGTTTCTCAAAATAAAATATATTGCGCTCAATCGGGAAAAAAGTTTTTGTTTTTTACCCAGACATTTATAAAATAATTTTTTTAGAGCAGTAATCACAATACCGTGATATCGTGATATTTTTATCCAAGGTTATCACACCATTAGAACCTTATACTGGTCCATGCCTAGTTCTGACATCAATCTGAATTTCATTTCCACCCAAAATGCAACGTCTCCACGATGTTGGGGTACAACGTCAATCTGACAATGTTGACATCCTGTGCCTGCTGGGATGAGTTATACTCCTTTAATTAAATAGCCATAAAAATATTTTTAAAACACACACACACATACATATGTATATATATATATATATATATATATATATATATATATATATATATACATTTGTGACACACTTTTATATTTGCATCCTAAATATACGTATAAATGTTAATTGTTAAAATGTTAATAAACGTTAATACATATAAATGTTAATGTACAAATAAATGTCATTATCTGAACATGAAACAAACAAACAAATAAATAAATACATAAATAGTAAGATTTTTGTATGTATGTTAGTCTTATTCTTATATACATCTCAATGCTGATTCAACATTCAACTTTACAGCAAAATAAAACAAAAATGATCATTTAAAATAACAAAATTGCAAAAATATATATATTATAAGTATTATTATTATTATTAAAATGAAATAGTTTCTGTGTATAACAAATGTAGGATTATATGTCTATTAATATTTAATTTAGAAATTTAATTGTATAAAAAAAAACAAAATATGAATGCTTTTTGAATAGTTTAACACACGTCTAAACAAATATGAAGATTATACAGATATCCATTTTGCTGCAAATCAACCCAGAATCATTACTCAGCATCTGAGCGGAGCTGTGAATGTGATTATTTTGATCATTCATAGCTGAAGTCAATATGACTGAAACCTCTTAAAGCGCCTCGTCTTTATCAGTGTTTGTGATAATAGTTCACCTGGCACTGCTCATTGAGTTGTTTTGTGGAGGAGACGTGACGGCGACACTGATGGAGAGCAGAAAGGCCAAGAGTTCAGCTGCTCAGACCTGAAATGAAGAGCAGACCCTCAACAGCTGCCCTCGAAAACACGTTTCATTGTACACATACATCATTTAGAAAAGAATACTAGAAAATAATGCACATTCCTGTATGGCATGTTACATCTCAGGTGTGCATTATTTACCAATAATTCATCAATCACCGGAGGTGAATTTAATATTTTGATAGTTACCCTGCTGAAAAAAACCAGCTTAAACCAGCCTAAGCTGGTTGGCTGGTTTTAGCTGGTCGACCAGCCTGGTTTTAGAGGGGTTTTGGCCATTTTCAGGCTGGTTTCCAGCCATTTCCAGCCTGGTCTTAGCTGGTCAGGCTGGAAAATGAGCTAAACCAGCTAAAACCAGCTTGACCAGCCTGGTTTAAGCTGGACATAGCTGGTTTTGGCTGGTCAAACTGGTTTTAGCTGGTCATTTCCCAGCCTGACCAGCTAAGACCAGGCTGGAAATGGCTGGAAACCAGCCTGGAAATGGCCAAAACCCCTCTAAAACCAGGCTGGTCGACCAGCTAAAACCAGCCAACCAGCTTAGGCTGGTTTAAGCTGGATTTTTCAGCAGGGTAGTTATAGATAGTTTTTTTTTTTGTTGCAATAAAATATAAATCTGAGTGTAATAATGTCAAGGTTTGCGGGTGGGGAAAAGGAGCGAGGACTCAAGTGCAGAAATAATGTGGGTTTTTATTAATAATAAGATAAAACAAACAGCAAAATAAACAACCCCGAGGGGGAAAACATTAACAAAAGCATATAAATACACAAACATGGCTGGGCTGGCAAAACAGGACTGGAGCAGGAACCAAGGGAGTAAAGATGACGCACTGGCACAGGACAGCAGACAGATTATAAGCAGTAGGAAATTAGCACACAAACAGGTGAACCAAATAAACTAATAATGCATTAACAAGGAGGGTAGGGCTAGACAATAGACGGGAGAGCACATGACACAAAGAGACGACAAGCCATGTGCTCACAAAAAAAAAAACGAGACTAGAACAAGCAGCCAATAAGAAAACTCATTAACTGCGTGTTCATGACAACACATAAACATGCACCACGTGCTAAACACAACACCAACAGAAGACTGAACACGAGCACACGATAGATGAAAACATCTTACCGTGCGCTCACACATAAGCAACGCGCATGTTTCATCTCAACCGAAACCAAAACCAACCAGACTGAGACGCTGAGACTGAAACAGCACAATGCAGACAGAACAAAACACAAACACGAGTACGAGAGAGCGCACGTCACAAGCGCATGCAGACCATACGCATCCGCATCAAGCGGGAGCGCGCACGGTCTGCACGCACTCACGACGGCGCGCACACAGAAACGCACACAATGACAGAACACAAGTGCTCGACCCGAGAAAACTCGAGCCGAGCACAACAGGGCATGACAAGACAGAGCTAGTGTCCGGACTCTGCCACTAAAACAAGAATTTACAAGACCCGAGTGGCAGAACCCTGACAAATAAGGCACATTTCAATTACAAATTGGCCCAAATTGTTGCACAAGTGTCATTAAAAAGACCTTTGCAAAATTGACAGTTTCATTTTGAATTCACACTTTTTTTGGAAATAGGCTCCCCAAGAGTTAAAGAATTGAGTTTAACCATTTTTTAATCCATTCAGCCGATCTCCAGGGGTGGCGGAAGCACTTTTAGCTTAGCGGTTGTTGCTAGATCGAATAAGGTTGCGGCCGGAAGTTAACAAGAATTATTATATTATTTATTAAATTTCCCATTTATTATATTTTAATAACATCTACCCCCACCCCAACCCTAAACCCAACCGTCACAGTAACGTAAAACAGTAGTTGTACCGCGTATTATTTACGTCACCTATTAAATTACCTAATTAATTGTATTTTTTAACGCCTACCCCCACCCCAACCCTAAACCCTGAAGCTGCTCATGAACTGATTTCAAAGACTATTAAAACAGCACACACACACACACACACACATCTGAGTCTTGTTATATTGTCTTTGTGAACATTATGACGCATTTTCCTTGCTTTGCCGTGTTTTTAACCCTTGTCTTGTTTGTTTATGTTGCCTGTTTATCGACCACAACTGTGAATTGCCCGTATACATCTGTTTGCTCCCATGTTGACTGTTGCTTGCCTGACCATTCTCTTATCATTAACCCTGCGTTTGGATCCGAACTGCCCACCTCATATTACAATATGCCAACTGCACCATTAAGCTTGACCCTTCTGTAGTTACATCGTGTACTAATAACAACAAAAAATGAAAAGTTGCTATTTTGTACGTCGATATGTCTAGGCCAGGGCTTAATTTGTGTCAGAACACGCCGGATCCGGCACCTCTGAAATCTAATCCGGCACCTCATTTTACCGATCCCCCTCCTCAACCGCCCTCCTCCCCCGTCCACTTTCACTTTATTCCGCAACTCCCCAACCCTCTTCACTTTCGTCCACGACACCCTCGTCACGCTCTTTTCCGTCCGCGACACCCCTCCGCCATCCACTGCACCAACAACCCGCCATCCCCCGCCAACCCCCCGGTCTTCACTTTCGTATGTGACATCCTCTCCATACTCTGGTAACATGCCGGATCTGTTACCCCGATCTGTTTCGAGACCTCGCAATTCACAAATGAAGCACTGGTCTAGGTATCAAGGAACTTTGCTGTGCAATATTATGCAAATTTTTGTAATTTTTTTGATAGTTCTCAGCTTTACTGTAAACAAATGTTAGCTTCCACATAATTTCTTCATGTTGTTCCAACACAAATCGATTACATTAACTTCATTGATTTTATCAATTTTAGTGGATTGAACATAAAACAATTGAGTTGACCCCCCAAAAAAACTCATTTTAAATAAGTAGTTTGAACAAGCAGCAAAAAGAATTTTTTGAGTGTACTATGTAAACGCACTCATTGTGTTTGTTGACTGGTGTGTTCCTGGTGTGCTGAAAGTGTCCTGCATCCTCTGTTCCTCAATCAGCGCGTCAGCAGTTCTCTGAAAACCATCAGTCATTGAAGAGAGCCTATTTATCAGAGAGACAGTGGGCGTACAGGACCTCAGTGAGGACACCCTCGAGACCAGCCTGTTCAGCTCCTGCCCCTGACCTGCCTGACCCTCAGGTCACAGGATTTACACACTGAACTCATATCACCTTCTCTAAAGACTGAGCGAAAATATATAATAGAACAAAATATATAATAATAATACTAATTATTATTAATATTTGTTTATTTTTCTATTGCATGTTTCTATTATTATTATTATTATTATAAAATAAAATTAATAATAATCATATATGTTTTGAATTTATTGAGTTGGTTAGATATTTATGGGTATTTTATTCATAAAGTTATCACATCTTATGGAAAGGCAACTTTATTTAAATAGCACATTCATACATAATGGTAATTCAAATTGCTTTACATAAACAAGAATAAAAAAAACAAGTATAAGCCATAAAAACAACAAAGATTAAAATGGGTTAAAACAGTTTTTAAAAGAATGAAAAGAAAAGAAAGACATAATAGTGCGATCTGCGGGATGTAGCCCAGTGCTCATTCAGTAAAGGCACAGCTAAACAGATGGACTACAAGTTCCAGTCATGCACCGCTCACACACACCTGTTCTGAGTTTCGGTGATGACACACACAGACACAGCTGAAGCTGCTTATGAATTGATTTCAAAGACTATTTAAACAGCGCACACACACACACACATCTATGTTGAGTCTTGTTATATTGTTTTTGTGAACATGTGACGTGTTTTCCTTGCCTTGCTTTGCTGCCCACATAGCAAAATTTCTCTGGCCCAGATCTGGCCCACACAATCAACCTCTGCTTGGCCCACATGCCGCAGTGAATTACGGTACATGATTGGACCAAGTTTGGCTTCCATACAAGGGCCAAACATCGACCATATCTGGGCCAAGTCTCAGCCAACTTAATAATGCATAACTGGGCCTGAACTGGGCCAGATATGTTGATGTGTGACGACTGCAATGAATTTGATAAACCCATGAAGCATTTCACTTTATAGCCAAGCTTGTTTTCGAAGTGACCTAATTGGTAGAATTTTTTCTTTACTCCAAATTTATTTAAATGTATTTTAAATGTGGGTCAAGACAGGCCAAACTTAGGTGGCCCACATATAAATTTTTAACATCTGGGCCAAATACTACATTTAATATCTGGCCCAAGTCTTGTGTGCCGTCTCTCTGCCAAACCCGGGCCATCTTTGGCCCATGTTGCATGCCAGTGCCAGACGAATGTCTGCTGTGTCAACTTTGCGCCAAATCTGGCCAGAATTCTTTGCTACCTGGGTGTGTTTTTGACTCTTGTCTTGTTTGTTTGTTCATGTTGCCTGCTGCCTGCCTTTTGACCATCTGACCACGACTCTGGATTGCCCGTATACATCTGTTTTCTGCTGTGTTGACTGTTGCTTGCCTGACCATTCTCTTATCAATAAACCTACATTTGGATCCAAACTCCGAAATTTATTTAGTTAGTTAGATTTTGATGAGTATTTTATTCATAAAGTTATTACATCTGACTTTACTTATATAGCACATTTCATACACAATGGTAATTCAAATTGCTTTACATAAACAAAAATAAAAATAAAACAAGTATAAGCCATAAAAACAACAAAGAATAAAAATTATTAAAAAAAGATTCAAATGTGTTAAAACAGTTTATGAAAGAATGAAAAGAAAAGACAGACATAATGGTGTGATCTGTGGGACGTAGCACAGTGCTCATTCAGTAAAGGCACAGCTAAACAGATGTGTTTTCAGCCTTGATTTGCATGTGCCTAATGTTGGAGCACATCTGATCATTTCTGGAAGCTGATTCCAGCAGTGGGGGGTACAGTAGCTAAAGGCGGATTCACCCTGCTTTGAATGAACTCTTGAAATTTGAGATTCATGGACGTGTTAGGTTTGTATTGAGTGAGCATATCTGTAATGTATTGAGGTCCTAGGCCATTTAGTGATTTATAGACAAGTAATAATACTTTAAAATCTATTCTGAATGTAACTGGGAGCCAGTGTAAAGACCTTAGTACAGGTGTGATGTGCTCTGATTCCTGGTTCTGGTCAGAATCCTCAATCCTAGAAAACTCAGTGCATTAAGTAATGTTAACAAGCACAACTTTGGATTTTAATAATGCATAAATGTTGAACGAATAAATGCTATTGTTCATACTTAGTTCATGTTAGTAAACAAATTAACTAACATGAACTTTTTAACCATTATTGTGAAGTGTGACCAAATTTTCTATTCAACAATCATAACGAAAAAGTACTATTCAATTTGCCTCAGCTGTAATTCAATCCAAGCAACACGATGACAATGTTATCATGAAATTAACACTATTTTAAAAACACCCGGTCTGCTGTCACAGTGCTGACAAATGTAGCTCAATAACCCGTTTCCTTGACTCCTGGAACCAAAAACAAAGCCTGTACATATTAATCACAGCTGCGTTCATAACTCGAAAATCTCCATCGGCCAATATAAACACAGATAACAGAGAGAAACTCAGCAGCTCATCTATTGTCTGTCTCTCGAAGCTAACCTGCGTTTCCAAAAAGGACACTTCGGGACGGAGAATCTGTCAGGATGACCCCGAACGACACTGGAGGTTTCCAAGAAGTGGAAGTTGTCCCAGCTGAAGCGTTTGACGTGCCGTTTTATGATGTTTTAGTCTTTCAGTGAGCCGTGCAGGAGAAAGATGAGGTTACGAGGCCATTAAACACTGTAAAATGGCCCGGTTATGATTGTCTTTTCAGAGATTGTTTATCACATCCTGCTTAGAGGATCGTGCAAAGCAACACGCTTTTTTCGGCTAAGTAAAATAAATAGGAATGAATCCGTTTTAGATTGAAATCACATGAACATGCAGGGGTTTGCACTAGCTTCCATCAAGATTTGATTAGTTAGCCGTATGTGCGGCCATACTGCTGATACCAATAAACAACAGCATGAATTGCATGGTTAATGTACAGTACTACTGAATAACTCTGTTTGGTCTATACAGCAAAATCCAGAGTGTTAAATTAATACTCCTCAGAGCATATATGGTTATCAGTCCCTCCAGAATTTCATGGGACTTTTTTCTGATTTTTGCGGCCTAAAATGACAGATTTTGCTGCGCTTTTCTTAAAATTTGCGGCAATATTTTGTTTCAATTTGCTGTACAAAAATACAACAAACAAAATATTTATAATTCAATCATTTTCTTTTCAGCTTTGTCCCTTTATTAATCTGGGGTAAACCGCCAACTTATCCAGCACATGTTTTACGCAGCGGATGCCCTTCCAGCCGCAAGCCATCTCTGGGAAACATCCATACACTCTCATTCACACTCATACACTACGGACAATTTTAGCCTACCCCAATTCCCCAATACCGCATGTTTTTGGGCTGTGGGGGAAACCGGAGCACCCGGAGGAAACCCACATGAACGCAGGGAGAACATGCAAACTCCACACAGAATCGCCAACTGACCCAGCCGGGGCTTGAACCAGCGACCTTTTTGCTGTGAGGCGACAGCACTACCTACTGCACCACTGCGTCACCCAATCTTTATTATATATATTTTTAATGCACCTAGACCCAGACATTGGGTTCTGTAATATAAAACAACACTTCATTTCTATATTTCATATGTAACCAAATAACAATTAAACTCATTAGCATATTATTAATGAAACAAATAAAATATAAAGTAAATATAAAGTGCCCGCAAGTTTCTTTTAGCGTGTAGCTATTTGTCAACTTTAGAGCATGCCAACAATGTATGAAATTCTCTCAATGTCACTCACCTTTTCAAGGTCTTTCCGAGTAATATTTGTAGGTAAATGCGACTTTGTAAGTTTACTCATATTTAACATCCGGCGTCTTCTTCGTCTTGTTAAATGCCGAGTTACAGACTACTGCCTGCTATGATATTGATGTGTGTAAAATCATGGCTTAGCGAGGGTTGTTTGCATCCACGTGGCCTTTGTTTTGGTGAAT
>CAIGQS010000190.1:14655-85092 GCA_903798195.1 Danio kyathit
TGGCGGAAGCACTTTTAGCTTAGCGGTTGTTGCTAGTTCGGATAAGGTTGCGGCCGGAAGTTAACAAGAATTATTTATATTATTTATTAAATTTCCCATTTATTATATTTAATAACATCTACCCCCACCCCAACCCTAAACCCCAACGTCACAGTAACGTAAAACAGTAGTTGTACCGAGTAATTTTACGTCACCTATTAAATTACCTAATTAATTGTATTTTTTAACGCCTACCCCCACCCTAAACCCTAAGCTGCTCATGAACTGATTTCAAAAGACTATTAAACAGCACACACACACACATCTGAGTCTTGTTATTTTGTCTTTGTGAACATTATGACGCATTTTCCTTGCTTTGGCCGTGTTTTTAACCCTTGTCTTGTTTGTTTATGTTGCCTGTTTATCGACCACAACTGTGTGAATTGCCCGTACATCTGTTTGCTCCCATGTTGACTGTTGCTTGCCTGACCATTCTCTTATCATTAACCCTGCGTTTGGATCCCGAACTGCCCACCTCATATTACATTATGCCAACTGCAACACCATTAAGCTTGACCCTTCTGTAGTTACATCGTGTACTAATAACAAACAAAAAATGAAAAGTTGCTATTTTGTACGTCGATATGTCACGACCAGGGCTTAATTTGTGCCAGAACACGCCGGATCCCGGCACCTCTGAAATCTGATCCGTTCATTTTACCGATCCCCCCTCCTCAACCGCGCTCCTCCGCGTCCACTTTCACTTTATTCCGCAACTCCCCCAACCCTCTTCACTTTCGTCCCACGACACCCTCGTCACTCTCTTTTCCGTCCGCGACACCCCTCCGCCATCCACTGCACCAACAACCCCCCATCCCCCGCCAACCCCCGGTCTACACTTTCGTATGTGACATCCTCTCCATCCTCTGGTAACATGCTGGATTCGTTACCCCGATCTGTTTCGAGACCTCGCAATTACAAATGAAGCACTGGTCTAGGTATCAAGGAACTTTGCTGTGCAATATTATGCAAATTTTTGTCATTTTTTTGATAGTTCTCAGCTTTACTGTAAACAAATGTTAGCTTCCACATAATTTCTTCATGTTGTTCCCAACACAAATCGATTACATTAACTTCATTGATTTTATCAATTTTAGTGGATTGAACATAAAACAATTGAGTTGACCCCCCAAAAAAAACTCATTTTAAATAAGTAGTTTGAACAAGCAGCAAAAAGGATTTTTTGAGTGTACTATGTAAACGCACTCATTGTGTTTGTTGACTGGTGTGTTCCTGGTGTGCTGAAAGTGTCCTGCATCCTCTGTTCCCAATCAGCGCGTCAGCAGTTCTCTGAAAACCATCAGTCATTGAAGAGAGCCTATTTATCAGAGAGACAGTGGGCGTACAGGACCTCAGTGAGGACACCCTCGAGACCAGGCCTGTTCAGCTCCTGCCCCTGACCTGCCTGACCCTCAGATCACAGGATTTACACACTGAACTCATATCACCTTCTCTAAAGACTGAGCGAAAATATTACATAGAACAAAATATATAATAATCATAGTAATTATTATTATTGTTTATTTTTCTATTGCATGTTTCTATGTTGTTATATTATTATTATATAAAATAAAATTAATAATAATCATATATGTTTTGAATTTATTGAGTTGGTTAGATATTTATGGGTATTTTATTCATAAAGTTATCACATCTTATGGAAAGGCAACTTTATTTAAATAGCACATTTCATACATAATGGTAATTCAAATTGCTTTACATAAACAAGAATAAAAAAAAAACAAGTATAAGCCATAAAAACAACAAAGATTAAAATGGGTTAAAACAGTTTTTAAAAGAATGAAAAGAAAAGAAAGACATAATAGTGTGATCTGCGGGATGTAGCACAGTGCTCATTCAGTAAAGGCACAGCTAAACAGATGGACTACAAGTTCCAGTCATGCACCGCTCACACACACCTGTTCTGAGTTTCGGTGATGACACACACAGACACAGCTGAAGCTGCTTATGAATTGATTTCAAAGACTATTTAAACAGCGCACACACACACACTATGTTGAGTCTTGTTATATTGTCTTTGTGAACATTATGACGTGTTTTCCTTGCCTTGCTTTGCTGCCCACATAGCAAAATTTCTCTGGCCCAGATCTGGCCCACACAATCAACTCTTGCTTGGCCCACATGCCGCAGTGAATTACGGTACATGATTGGACCAAGTTTGGCTTCCATACAAGGGCCAAACATCGACCATATCTGGGCCAAGTCTCAGCCAACTTAATAATGCATAACTGGGCCTGAACTGGGCCAGATATGTTGATGTGTGACGACTGCAATGAATTTGATAAACCATGAAGCATTTCACTTTATAGCAAGCTTGTTTTCGAAGTGACCTAATTGGTAGAAATTTTTCTTTACTCCAAATTTATTTAATGTATTTTAAATGTGGGTCAAGACAGGCCAAACTTAGGTGGCCCACATATAAATTTTTAACATCTGGGCCAAATACTTCATTTAATATCTGGCCCAAGTCTTGTGTGCCGTCTCTCTGCCAAACCCGGGCCATATTTGGCCCATGTTGCATGCCAGTGCCAGACGAATGTCTGCTGTGTCAACTTTGCACCAAACCTGGGCCAGAATTCTTTACTACCTGGGTGTGTTTTTGACTCTTGTCTTGTTTGTTTGTTCATGTTGCCTGCTGCCTGCCTTTTGACCATCTGACCACGACTCTGGATTGCCCGTATACATCTGTTTTCTGCTGTGTTGACTGTTGCTTGCCTGACCATTCTCTTATCAATAAACCTACATTTGGATCCAAACTCCGAAATTTATTTAGTTAGTTAGATTTTGATGAGTATTTTATTCATAAAGTTATTACGTCTAACTTTACTTATATAGCACATTTCATACACAATGGTAAATTAAAATTGCTTTACATAAACAAGAATAAAAAAACAAGTATAAGCCATAAAAACAACAAAGAATAAAAATTATTAAAAAAAAGATTCAAATGTGTTAAAACAGTTTATAAAAGAATGAAAAGAAAAGAAAGACATAATAGTGCAATCTGTGGGACGTAGCACAGTGCTCATTCAGTAAAGGCACAGCTAAACAGATGTGTTTTCAGCCTTGATTTGCATGTGCCTAATGTTGGAGCACATCTGATCATTTCTGGAAGCTGATTCCAGCAGTGGGGGGTACAGTAGCTAAAGGCGGATTCACCCTGCTTTGAATGAACTCTTGGAATTTGAGATTCATGGATGTGTTAGGTTTGTATTCAATGAGCATATCTGTAATGTATTGAGGTCCTAGGCCATTTAGTGATTTATAGACAAGTAATAATACTTTAAAATCTATTCTGAATGTAACTGGGAGCCAGTGTAGAGACCTGAGGCCAGGTGTGATGTGCTCTGATTTTCTGGTTCTGGTCAGAATCCTCAATCCTAGAAAACTCAGTGCATTAAGTAATGTTAACAAGCACAACTTTGGATTTTAATAATGCATAAATGTTGAACGAATAAATGCTATTATTCATACTTAGTTCATGTAAGTAAACAAATTAACTAACATGAACTTTTTAACCATTATTGTGAAGTGTGACCAAATTTTCTATTCAACAATCATAACGAAAATGTACTATTCAATTTGCCTCAGCTGTAATTCAATCCAAGCAACACGATGACAATGTTATCATGAAATTAACACTATTTTAAAAACACCCGGTCTGCTGTCACAGTGCTGACAAATGTAGCTCAATAACCCGTTTCCTCGACTCCTGGAACCAAAAACAAAGCCTGTACACATCAATCACAGCTGCGTTCATAACTAGAAAATCTCCATCGGCCAATATAAACACAGATAACAGAGAGAAACTCAGCAGCTCATCTATTGTCTGTCTCTCGAAGCTAACCTGCGTTTCCAAAAAGGACACTTCGGGACGGACGAGGTTAAATCTGTCAGGATGACCCCGAACGACACTGGAGGTTTCCAAGAAGTGGAAGTTGTCCCAGCTGAAGCGTTTGACGTGCCGTTTTATGATGTTTTAGTCTTTCAGTGAGCCGTGCAGGAGAAAGATGAGGTTACGAGGCCATTAAACACTGTAAAACGGCCCGGTTATGATTGTCTTTTCAGAGATTGTTTATCACATCCTGCTTAGAGGATCGTGCAAAGCAACACACTTTTTTCGGCTAAGTAAAATAAATAGGAATGAATCCGTTTTAGATTGAAATCACATGAACATGCAGGGGTTTGCACTAGCTTCCATCAAGATTTGATTAGTTAGCCGTATGTGTGGCCATACTGCTGATACCAATAAACAACAGCATGATTGCATGGTTAATGTACTACTGAATAACTCAGTTCGGTTTACACAGCAGTGTTAAATGAACACTCCTCAGAGCATATATGGTTATCAGTCCCTCCAGAATTTCATGGGACTTTTTTCAGATTTTTGTGGCCTAAAATTTGCGGCAATATTTTGTGTTGATTTGCTGTAAAAAAAAATACCACAGACAAAATATTTATAATTCATTCATTTTCTTTTCAGCTTTGTCCCTTTATTAATCCGGGGTGAACCATCAACTTATCCAGCACATGTTTTACGCAGCGGATGCCCTTCCAGCCGCAAGCCATCTCTGGGAAACATCCATACACTCTCATTCACACTCATACACTACGGACAATTTTAGCATACCCAATACCCCTATACTGCATGTTTTTGGGCTGTGGGGGAAACCGGAGCACCCGGAGGAAACCCACATGAACGCAGGGAGAACATGCAAACTCCACACAGAATCGCCAACTGACCCAGCCGGGGCTTGAACCAGCGACCTTCTTGCTGTGAGGCGACAGCACTACCTACTGCACCACTGCGTCACCCAATCTTTATTATATATATATTTTAATGCACCTAGACCCAGACATTGGGTTCTGTAATATAAAACAACACTTCATTTCCTTATTTCATATGTAACCAAATAACAATTAAACTCATTAGCATATTATTAATGAAACAAATAAAATATAAAGTAAATATAAAGTGCCCGCAAGTTTCTTTTAGCTATATAGCTTGTAGCTATTTGTCAACTTTAGAGCATGCCAACAATGTATGAAATTCTCTCAATGTCACTCACCTTTTTAGAGTCTTCCCGAGTAATATTTGTAGGTAAATGCGACTTTGTAAGTTTACTCATATTTAACATGCAGCGTCTTCTTCGTCTGGTTAAATGCTGAGTTACAGACTAGCGTAAGTGTTCATACTGCCCCCTACGATATTGATGTGTGTAAAATTATGGCTTAGCGAGGGTTGTTTGCATCCACGTGGCCTTAGTTTTGGGTGAATCAGTGTCGTGATGCCGTCATAGAAAGAGTCCAGACCCCGAATTTACGAGAAATCTTTGGCATTTCAGAAAACTGTTTTTCAGAGTTTGCTTGATTTTGCAATAAATTCAGCAATCGCGAAAATCCTGGAGGAACTGGGTTATGCTCTACAAAGTGTTGAATTAACACTAAAACAGTGTTAAAATCTTACAAGAAAATAAAGTGACCAGTGAAGTGTTGATTGAGCATCAATGATGAACAGATGACTGATATAAAACATTAAATTTCTCAAAATCTCAGCATTGTTGAGATCCATATGCTGGTTCTTAAGGCCCGGTTATGATTGTCTTTTCAGAAAATGTTTATCACATCCTGCTTGGAGGATCGTGCAAAGCAACACGCTTTTTTTCGGCGAAGTAAAATAAATAGCAATGAATCCGTTTTGGATTGAAATCACATGAACATGCAGGGGTTTGTTTGTACTTCCATCAAGATTTGAAATTCTGGTAAAATGACTTGAAGTTCAGTTTAGTTCTGTTCAGTGTGGTTTAATATTCACTGCTGAAAGTCCAAACACTGAAAAGCAAATCCATTGATGCGCAGCTCCACAAGTCCCAAACCAAGCCACTCCACAAGTCCCAAAGCTTCACCAATTGACGAAAGTGAAGGGAAAAAACCTTGAGAGAAACCAGGATCAGTTGGGCCCAACCATTTCTCCTCTGGCAAAACTTCCTGTGCGGAGCTGAAGTCTAAGTGCTGGAGGCTGGAGAACACTGGACGTCTATCGTGGAGAACTGCAGGTTTGAGTAGGTCAACAGTGGTTGATCATGCTGGCCCACGGAATAATTGCGAAGACTCGAACTGAATGAATTGGTTTGAATGAGTTGTTGATTGAGCATTAATAATGAACAGATGACTTCAGTAACCACCTTACACTAAAGCCGCGGTCACACTGGACTTTTCCCTCCATAGACTTCCATTCATACGCACGCGAATGCGTCATACCGGAAACGCATGCGTCGAGTTTCGCATTTCGCTGCGGTGCAAAGTTCAAGCTTGGTGAACTCTGACATGCGAAATCGCATCTCTTGACTGCGTGAGACCAATCCAGGATCAAAACATGACCTCTCTGGACAGAAATTTAAAACATGGAGCAATCGCTCGCTTTTTTTAATGTCTAATCATCTTGTTTAATCCCGTCCCTTTTCGCAGAGCCGTGCGACAGAATTTCGCAAGCTCAAACTCTAGTGTGACCGCGGCTTAAACCAGGGATGGGCGAACTTGATCCTGGAGGGCCGGTGTCCCTGCAGACTTTTGCTCCAACACTAGTCAAACACACCTGAACACACTAATCAGTGTCTTCAAGATCACTAGAAAGCTGCAGGCAGGTGTGTTTGATTAGGGTTGGAGCATAGTAAAGGTGGCAAGACTTATGAACAACATAGTAAAACTGTGAAAAAGCCTGTACTGTGAACGGGCAACTTAGAAACATAAATGTGCATTTGTGAGGGGCAGATATAAAGTCACAAGAGGCAGAAAGGTCACACCAAATATACAGAAATGCAGATGTTGCTATTGAAGCAATCATACTACAGTATGATACATTTCACTGTGAACAAATAGCATGTTATACATTAAGCACAAATATCTGGACTTCAGTAACTCCGTTGAACTATTGCACCCCAATGAAATTCAGTCACCATATGTCTATAAAAGTCTTGGCAAATGTACAGTACAGTACTCCTTGTTCCTATGGAGGTGTACAGTTACTTTACTGCATGCAGAGCAGGAGTTCCTACACAGCTATTAAACTTATAGTACAAGAAGACAAACTGTGGCCAGAGCTGAAAACTGTATGAGCAAGAGGAGGAAAAATTATTTGTATTTACCCAGCTAACAGGGAACGTTCCCAGAACATTCACTAACGTTCTTTAAAAGTTGTGGAAATGTTAGCACAAAATGTTATCAATTAAACGTTTTTAGAATGTTCTCATAACGTTCTTGTAATGTTGTTAAAAAAATGTTCTTAGAACAAAGTTTTTGGAACGTCTTCAGGACGTTTTTGTACTTGATGAACGTTGTCACAATGTTGATGAAAACATTCTTAGAACATTATATTTTGGTGAAAATTTAGGTTTTAAAAACATTGCAAGAACGTTATGCTAACCATAAAAAAACGTTCAAGCAACATTAAGCAAACTGGACATTTTAACATTCTTAGAAGGTTATATTTTGGTGAAAATTTAGGTTTTGAAAACGTAAGAATGTTACGCTAACCATAAAAAAAAACGTTCTAGCAACATTAAGCAAACTGGACATTTCAACGTTATTGGAACGTTCCAAATAAACGTTCTTAGAACATTATATTTTGGTGGAAATTTAGGTTTTAAAAACGTTAGAATGTTATGCTAACCATAAAAAAACGTTCTAGCAACTTTAAGCAAACTGGACATTTCAACATTCTTAGAATGTTATATTTTAGTAGAAATTTAGGTTTTGAAAACGTTGTAAGAATGATACGCTAACCATAAAAAAACGTTCTAGCAACATTAAGCAAACTGGACATTTCAACGTTCTTAGAACATTATATTTTGGTGGAAATTTAAGTTTTAAAAACGTTGTAAGAACGTTACGCTAACCATAAAAAAAGTTCTAGCAACATTAAGCAAACTGGACATTTCAACGTTCTTAGAACATTATATTTTGGTGGAAATTTAGGTTTTAAAAACATTGTAAGAACTTTACGCTAACCATAAAAAAACGTTCTAGCAACATTAAGCAAACTGGACATTTCAACATTCTTGGAACGTTACAGATAACGTTATGAGAACGTTCTCACAACCTAAATTTGTTAGCTGAATAGTATATTATTCATTTATTCATTCATTTTCGTTTTGGCTTAGTCCCTTTATTAATCTGGGGTCGCCACAGTGGAATGAACAGCAGACTCTTCCGGCATATGTTTTATGCAGCGGATGCCCTTTCAGCTGCAACCCAGTACTGGGAACACCCATACAACGCATGTGTTTGGACTGTGGGGGAAACCGAAGCACCCAGAGGAAACACAGGGAGAACATGCAAACTCCACACAGAAATGCCAACTGACCCAGCCGAGGCTCAAACCAGCAACCTTCTTGCTGTGAGGCGACAGTGCTAACCACAAATCTGTGGATTTATATCTGATCAGAAAAATTAGATGTGTTACAAGTAAGCTGTTTTACTGATCATGCGCATTCTGAATTCCCTCATATATCCTCCAGGGAACTTTATTGGCGTCAACTATCAAGCTGAAGTGTCTCATGACTGGATGGATGCAGATCAGGGCAAATGGGCTGTTTCACATACTCATTCTCATCCAAACCTTTCTGTGCACTTTACTCCAGGCTCCGGCATAAAGCACACGTCTAACAACCTTTCAGCGCATTACTACCACAGACTTCCTCATTATGTTTCTGGCATCGGCAGCGAGAAATTTATCATGCGGGATCGAGTTTCCTGTTTCGCATACTTCACTTTCTCTCTTCCACGTCTTATTAAATGCGAATAATATTTCACTTTGAGCACTACAATGGATTAATGCTCTGATGCTAAAGGCTGGTAATGTTTAAAGTAGGTTAAACCAGAGGAATATTTTTCTTTTACTAAAGTTTCATTTGTCGCTGAGTTTATCTCATTCGAGATCCCTCTTTTATTAAATGTTAATGGGAAAGCTGTAATAGCCATTGGAAAGAAATGTCAGAGTATATCTTGAGTTATTGAACCTGGGAAAACTGATATGAAAAACAGAATTTAGATTAAACTAACGGAATTTGTTGTGCCTCGTTTTACTGCAAAGAAAAAAGACATTGGACAGACAGACAGACAGACAGACAGACAGACAGACAGACAGATAGATAGATAGATAGATAGATAGATAGATAGATAGATAGATAGATAGATAGATAGATAGATAGATAGATAGATAGATAGATAGATAGATAGATAGATAGAAAGCAGCTTCACATAGAAGATTATAGTGAATTGAAACAGTGTCAGTTCAAGTTCAGTTTAGCTCAGGTCAGTGTGGGTTAATAATCACTACTGAGAGTCCAAACACTGAAGAGCAAATCCATCGATGCGCAGCTCTACAGATCCCGAACCATGCAAGCCGGTGGCGACAGCGGCGAGGAAAATACTTCACCAATTGGCGAAAATGAAGATTTAAAAAACATCGAGAGAAACCTGGCTCAGTTGGGCACGACCATTTCTGCTATGGCCAAACGTCTTGTGCAGAGTTGCAGACTAGGCGTAGGAAGCTGGAGAATGCTGGACCTCAGCGAAGACTCGTCTGTCCCTGGGGCATCACAGGAGTCAGTCTCATGCTCTCACTCCACCATGGCACCACAGCAGCTGCTCAGGATACGGCCAGGTCCAGGATGATGAAAACCTTGGGATCATCTCGTCGCTGGTCTTTGATCACATCAGTGGCACTGCATAGTCTGAGGGCCTCGGGATGAGTATCCCCAGGTGGAAATAGAGAATAAGGAGAATAATTAGCGTAGCTGCTGTTCATAGTGTATATAAACAAGAAGCAAAAACCTGCGTGGGGCACATCATGCGTCATACCGCTAAGTGATGCACTGAGTGTATGCTTTGCTAAAAAGATAGGTCTTTAATCTAGTTTTGAAGAGCGAGAGTGTGTCTGAGCCTCGGACATTATCAGGAAGGCTATTCCAGAGTTTAGGGGCCATAAATGAGAAGGCTCGACCTCCTTTACTCGATTTAGCTATTCTAGGTACTACTAGAAGCCCTGAGTTTTGAGATCTTAAGGAACGGGTTGGGTTGTAGCGAGACAGGAGGTTGGTTAGATAAACAGGAGCTAGATTATTTAAGGCTTTATAGGTAAGAAGTAATATTTTGTAATCAATACGAAACTTAACAGGCAGCCAGTGTAAGGAGGATACAATTGGAGTGATGTGATCATATTTTCTAGATCTGGTAAGAACTCTGGCAGCTGCATTTTGCACTAGCTGGAGTTTGTTAATAGAGGATGCTGGGCAACCAGCGAACAGAGCATTACAGTAATCCAGCCTAGAAGTCATGAAAGCATGAACTAGCTTTTCTGCATCTGATATGGATAGCATACTTCGCAATTTAGCAATATTTCTCAGATGAAAGAAAGCAGTTTTTGTGACATGGGATATATGATTTTCAAAAGTTAAATTGCTGTCTAATATGACACCCAGGTCTTTTATAGTTGAGCTAACGCTAACTTTGTATACCTCTAATTGCAGGTCGAGTTGTGAGTTTAAGAGGAGAAAATTGTTGGTCATCCAGTCTTTAACATCTATAATACACCCGGTTAGCTTAGACAGTTCAGACATCTCATCAGGTTTAGTTAAAATGTTTAATTGAGTATCATCTGCAAAGCAATGAAAGCTGATCCCATGACTTCTAATAATGTCTCCCAGGGGAAGCATGTATATTGTAAAAAGCAAAGGGCCTAAAACTGATCCTTGTACTTTACTGGCCTGACTTGTGAAAGGTGTCCATTAATATTCACAAACTGGTAACGATCAAATGCAGCACTAAGATCGAGTAAAACTAATAGCGAGATGCACCCTTGGTCAGCAGCTAAGAGTAAATCGTTGGTTATTTTTACTAATGCGGTTTCTGTACTGTGATGAGGCCTGAAACCTGACTGAAACACTTCAAAAATGTTGTTTGTCTGCAGAAAGGAGCATAATTGGGCAGAAACAACTTTGTCTAGTATTTTAGACATAAACGGAAGATTTGAAATAGGCCTATAATTAGCTCAGTTGCTCGGGTCCAGTTGTGGTTTCTTAATAATAGGTTTAATAACAGCTAGCTTGTAAGGATTTGGAACATGGCCTAAAGATAAAGAAGAGTTGATAACGTTAAGGAGAGGTTCTCCTATAACAGGTACAGTGTTGGGGAGAATACTTTGTAAATGTATTTAGTTACAGAATACAGAATACCTGCTTTAAAATGTATTTTGTAACGTATTCCGTTACTTTGCTTAATCCTGGTACTGTATTCTAAATACTTGGAATACTTCCCCTTGAAAACAGCCTTCAAGTCTATTAAATGCCACACTATGCGTTGGTAGCAATTTCTGCAGGAAAACAGAGGGCCTATAATGCTAAACTATTGACTGACAGGGAAAAATAAATAAAACAATATAATTATGTTTATTAAATAATGTTTATTTATCAAAGTGTCAACAAATTCAATTTCTGTTTCTGTAATAAACATAAAAAGAGCTTGAACATAGACAGCATTACACTCTATAATATACAGTATATGTATATAATATGCATTTTGCTTACCCTTTGTATTTCACAGTCTGCACAGAAAAATATCAGGTATACAAGAAAAGAAAAACTTCAAAATAGTTTATGTAAAACCAAGGTAATGCAGGGGTTTTCAAACTTTTAGGACACACGCCCCCCTAAGACTGTCCATTTTCACCCCCCCCCCCCCCCCCCCTCCCCTCCATTCCCTATGTGCAAACATCATTCACATATTACTGGCTGCGTTTAAATTGTGTAGCATTAATTACGTTGAAACATAAATATACAGCTTACCTGATTCAGTGTGAAGGCTGAGCCTTTTTCTGTGGTTGGATTACTGACTCGACTATTTTTAACTGTAAATCATCTTCCACTGTCAATAAGTGTGAGCCATAGTCTACTTGCTTTTGATGAACGTACAGAAAATGCTGCTTCGCAAATCCAAGTTCACAGAGCCCTGACAGTGTGATTGAGTCGAACATTGAGTATGTTTACATGGGCAACAATACTTTAATATGATTTTAATACGATTAAGACAATACTCTGATTGAGTCACCATGTAAAAAGCGATTTTTGATGACCTTAATCCGACTACAGTCATAACTGAACTAGAAATGGAGTTAAGACTTGTGGAGTATGCATATATTAGTGGCATTATTGAAGTAAACACCGCAATCAAGATATTACTGTCATGTAGGACTTATCTCTGCATTTTGCGACAAGATCCACACACAAGGCTGTCAGTAAAGGACCGCACACACACACACCCATCACGAACAACCTTGTTGCCAGATTGGGCGGTTTTGAATTTGCATTTCGGCGGGTTTTGGATAGCTTTTGGGCTGGAATCAGTCAGCTACATCTGGCAACGCTGATCACGAAATGCGGAAGTTTTTTCTTTCTATTTCACGTGCGCTATCAAATCCCATTAAACATCTTCCACCATTCCTTACTAAATATTCGCGTCTAATAACCCAGTTTGTCATGGGGAAATGTTCATGAGTGAAAGTGCCGAACTGCAGTTAAAGTCGAAAAATTAAAGATGAAACACCCGAAATGTCATGAGACTCTGCAGGAAACGTGAATAGACGTTCAAAAAGCACTTTACGTAACACCGTAATTATATTATTGTCCTATTCAGATTAAGGCAAATAACTACTGATGTCAATGTAAAGGTAGTCTGTCTTCATGTCGTATGTCTTCAAAGTAAGTGAAAGATCCAGAAGGGCATCCTGCTGATTTGATTCAGAAGGGCACTATTTTGGCTCACCGGTTTGACTTTCATTTAGCGTCATTCATGTTAAAAAGCAGCCACTCCATTTTATTTGTATATGTTTTACTGGAACGCATTAACTCTACAGGTGCCTGACAGATGTGGAACTAACATTAATCCGATTCACTCTAGTGAACGCATAAAAAATCCTCATCATTTTTACTCGCGTGCATGCCTCAAATAAAACCCCTGATCAGAGGTAATGTAACAGGTTCTATTCAACATTTTAATTTCTATTATGAAAACTTCTCACCTAAGAACAATATTGCAAATATTAGAAGAATGCAAAATGAGTTTGCTTGACAAAAATGTAAACATCAAAATGAACAAGTTTTGTTTTAAGTCAAACATATTAGCCAGTATAGCCACGAGTACCTAACTACCTATGCTTTTTTTCCTAATCAACAGACAAGTAAAGGTGGTTGTAGCGGAGCAATAGAGACATTTAGAAGTGCTTATCTGTCATTCTGTTGCGATGAGGAGTAAAAATGAGTCCTCCCTGGCTGAAGAGTCGCTCTACAGGAGCACTTGATGGCAATTTGCTTTATGAACAGTGCAAACGAAACATCAAGCAGCAAATTCACGAACAATGACGGCAAAAAAAGCAGTTTATCTGAAAATCTTGGTTGTTGTCCGGTTGTTCGGTGTTTGCGATCGTCCTTTTTTCTGCGTGAGAAAATGGAGGTGTGGCGTGAGAGCGTGAGAACAGGGTCATTTGCGTGAGTCTCACTGAGTTAACGTTGGTGATTGCAGTCGGGAGTGTAGCTTCTGTTTCTATGGTTTCGGCGGCAATTTAGTAATATTATTATGGGCCAGACACGCATCGCCCGAAGTATTCCAAGTATTTCCTTGTGGTATAAGGAAAGTAACTGTATTCTAAATACCCTGTTTAAAAATAGTAACTGTAACGGAATACAGTTACTCAAGAATAGTATTCTAAATACGTACCGCCGGTACATGTATTCCGTTACTCCCCAACACTGAACAGGTATCAATTCTTTCAGTAATTTTGTTGGAATTGGGTCTAACATACATGTAGCTTGTTTAGAACTATTTATAGCTTTATATAGCTCTTCCTGTGCTATGATTTTGAAGCATTGTAGGTTATTTTGATTCAGTTGAATGTTTACTGGATCTGAAGTATTAGGCTGTGCAGAAAGTTTAACATCTTCTATTTTCTGTCTAAAGCGTTCTATTTTATCACTGAAAAAATTCATGAAGTCATCACTACTGATTTGCGGTGGGACATTTTGTTCCAAAGATGATCGATTATTTGTTAGTTTAGCAATGGTGTTAAATAAAAATCTCGGATTGTTATGATTATTTTCAATCAGTTTGCGGAGGTGCTCGGCCCTGGCAGATTTAAGAGCCCTCCTATAACTGGACGTACTGTCTTTGTACGCAATTCTAAAAACCTCTAAATTAGTATTTTTCCATTTACGTTCCAGAGCACGGGTTGCTGTTTTGAGAGCGCGAGTATGATTATTGTACCATGGTGCAGTTTTATTCTCTCTAGCCTTTTTTAATTTGATGGGTGCCACCGTATTTAGTGTGCTAGTAAAGATGGCATCCATACTGCTGGTTACTACATCAAGGTCATTTGCGTTTGCGGGTGCATTTCGAAATAAAGAAAGATCAGGTAAGTTATTTATGAAATTATCCCTGATGGACGGAACGATAGTCCTACCAGGGTGGTATATCGGTGCAGATCTGCTAATTTCAGGTAAACGCAGCTTATATAGCAAGAGGTAGTGGTCCGTAATATCATCACTTTGTGGTATAATGTCTACATCAAACACCTCAATTCCATAAGACAATATTAGATCTAATGTATGCTTTAAGCAATGGGTTGGGCCAACAGCGTTTTGTTTTATCCCAAGTGAATGTAGTAGATCCATAAAGGCGAGCCCTGGTGTTTCATTAGCATCATCTACGTGGATGTTAAAGTCTCCTACAATTAGTATTTTATCAGTTTTAACTAGTAAGTCAGAAATAAAATCAGAAAGCTCTTTTAGAAAATTGACATAGGGTCCTGGGGGTCTATATATGGCGATTATAGCGAGAGATAACATAGGTTTTTGCATAATATCCGGAAGCATAACATTAAGCGCTAATACTTCAAAGGAGTTAAACATAAGTCTGTTTCTCTGATTAAGATTAAGAAAATCACTAAAGATTAATGCACCTCCACCACCACCACGACCTGTTTGACGAGCCTCATGCTTATATGCGAATCCTGGAGGAGCTTCAATTAAGCTAATATAGTCATTTTGTTTCATCCAGGTTTCAGTGAGACAGAGTGCATTAAGATTGCATAATAGATAGATAGATAGATAGATAGATAGATAGATAGATAGATAGATAGATAGATAGATAGATAGATAGATAGATAGATAGATAGATAGATAGATAGATAGCCTTTGACAGAACTAGATGTAAGAATGGATGGGTAGATGGATTAGTTGACTTGCCTCTCATTTATCATTAGCGATTTGGAAGGCCTGGGAGCAGACCTTGAGAAAGAGACCCCTAGTAACCAATAGCCCCACATTCTTAGAAAGGGCTACAGCGAGGTCAGGGTTCAAAGGTCAGAGTAGGTAGATCGTGGCCACAGCTGTGTGCAATGAGGAGTGAATATGCTGGCCGTGTGTGACCTTTCGAGTCGGCACTTCCCCTAAACCCTTTCCCCTCAAAACATCTGGGCTTGATTTCTCAAACACCAGGTATCAGAGAAGGAAAGACTTCCTGGCTGATTGTTTGTTAGTCCTTCATTAACCGAGCTCCACCCTCACCCTTTTGCCCCATCATTAAACTAATGATTGACAGCTCAAAGACTCCTGTGATGAGAAGCTGGCAGGCGCCGGCAGAACCAATTGAATTACAAACCTGTAAGGTGTAGCAAAGGCACTAATCTTTGCTTTGGTAAACAATTAGTTAATGAAACATACTAGGAATTAAAGTTGTTTTCGTTCTGCAAGGCTTTACTGAGAGATTTGACAAACCGATGCCACTGGAGAGCTGTTTTGTTCTATAAAGTTTTATAGCCGACATAGTTTTGAATGCTGGTGCATTAAAGAAACCAAACAGCAATGTGGACGACTGAAGAAACTGCAACAAAGAATTTTGGAAATTCCTAAAAATGTATTTTCTTTGAGACTATGTGAACAGACTATTAGAAATGAAAGAATATTTGTGTTCTTCAAAGTTACACATAAGACAAACTGATCTATTTTTGTTCTATAAATTTATAGTAAGTTTTCACTTCACATTAACTACTAGAATGTGTTTAGATCCCAATATATATGTGTGTCCGTATATATATATATATATATATATATATATATATATATATATATATATATATATATATATATATATATATATATATATATATATATATATATATACACACACACACACTGCTCAGCATAATTGAGTACAACCCATTTTAAAAATTAATATTTGTCTCTGTTTCTCAGTGAATATAGGCGATGTATTTTGGTGCATTTAAACAAAACAGATTTATTAAACAGATATATTTATTAAAATAGTATTTTAGTCACCGAAATGGAAAGAAAATACAATTAAATTCAATCAAAATATTCAACTTTTCAACTATATTTTTCATTTTTCATTCTTTCAAATGATGAAGGGATAGATAGATAGATAGATAGATAGATAGATAGATAGATAGATAGATAGATAGATAGATAGATAGATAGATAGATAGATAGATAGATAGATAGATAGATAGATAGATAGATAGATAGATATTCAAACAAATGATGAAGTGATAGATGGATGGACGGAGTGATAGATAGATAGATAGATAGATAGATAGATAGATAGATAGATAGATAGATAGATAGATAGATAGATAGATAGATAGATAGATAGATAGATAGATATTCAAAAAAATGATGGAGTGATGGAGGGATGGACGGAGTGATAGATAGATAGATAGATAGATAGATAGATAGATAGATAGATAGATAGATAGATAGATAGATAGATAGATAGACAGATAGACAGATAGACAGATAGATAGATAGATATTCAAACAAATGATGGAGTGATAGATGGATGGACGGGGTGATAGATAGATAGATAGATAGATAGATAGATAGATAGATAGATAGATAGATAGATAGATAGATAGATAGATAGATAGATAGATAGATAGAGTGCAGAATTATTAGGCAAGTTGTATTTTTGAGGATTAATTTTATTATTGAACAACAACCATGTTCTCAATGAACCCAAAAAACTCATTAATATCAAAGCTAAATATTAATATAATATTCACAAATATAATATTGTATAGTGTCCTAAAACTGAATTTAAAACAGCGATGTGTGAGGGGTGTACTTATATATGCTGAGAACTGTATATCACTTGCGGTTACTTGCATTCAGTGCATACAATTATGTTTTTCTACAAGTTTTTCTTCATATGTGCAACAGGTAACAATTTTGCTTTCAAACATATAGTAATCTAAAAGCCAGGCCCAGCTCCACCTTGGAACTTTAGGGTGGGCCAAGTGACATTCCAGGTGGGTCAAAAAAGTTTATATATATATATATATATATATATATATATATATATATATATATATATATATATATATATATATATATATATATATATATATAATAAAATGCATGAATTATTGCCCCTAAACCTAATCCTCAGTTTGACATAAGCAAATTTTATGATTTCACTTGACTAAAACAGAAGAATTCACCACCAACTTCAACACTTAACCTAGTTACAAATTGCTATGAGAGTGTGTTTATATCCCACAATGAAACTCAAAATTCTAGTTATGAAATCTGGTGCATTAAAGAAACCAAAAGGCAATGTATCCAACTGAAGGACCCATGCAAAAAATAAATAAATCCAATAAAACAGCATTTATTTTGGGACTAAAATAAATAACTAAATATTCTTTGGAATTAGGGAATATTTGAGTCCTGCTTGGTTTCAGCTAAGATTAATTTACAAGTTGATGTCAATGGAGAACTAGATTCCGAAGATCCCTAAACTCCACCATCAGTATGGTGTAAGCAGATTTTACATACAGCAACACATGGATTTGCTCTTCAGTATTTGGACTCTCGGTAGTGAATATTAAACCACACTGAATTGAACTAAACTGAACTAAACTGAACTTAAACTCTGAAAACTGAACTGACTCTGTTTCAAATACTATAATCTTCTATGTGAAACTGCTTTGAGACAATCTACAATGTAAAAGCCCTATAGAAATAAAGGTGAATTTGTACAATTTAGCCACAAATTTGTCATTTGAACTAATTATGTATTGCCATTATAGTGTGTTATTTCCAACAAGAAACATTATATTTTCTAATTATTTAAACTGGTGCATTAGCGAAACTAAAAACAGTGTACCCAACTGAAGAACCAATATAACACCAAGAATGAAATGCAAACCTTAAAACACATTTACTTTGAGACTGCATGAATAATTTAAGCTTTCTAAATGATTTCAAAAGGAAACAATGACCTTGTGAAAGTACTTCATGGATTTTTTTTTAATCTAACATCATCCACTTAATTATATAGTTAATTTAGGACTCTGCTAATTTAAAGTATGCGTAACGTAGCGTTGCAGAATTTGAGTGGGGGAGAGCTTTCAGTTCCCAGAATGCTTTTGTTGGTGCTTTTGGAAGTAGGCAGGGAATGAAAAACGTCTAGCTAAGTTGTTAAGATGTCTCCTAAGATGCCGTCATCGAGTTTGTTTTTGAAGATAGTATAGATGGATCCTTTTGATGGAGCAAGCTCAATTTCTACCTAGACGAAAAAACTGCAGTCATAAAATGTTTGCTTGTTTATCTCTAAAGCTCACTTGAATTTGTTCTAGACCATTAGACGTGATGTTATGGGGCTTTGAAAGCCTGTCTGAAGCCAGTTTCCTGAGGAGGTGCCTTTACACAAATGCTTTTCAAATTACGTGTTATTTTATGTTTCCAGGAAAGGCTACATAACAAAATGTCAGCTGCAACTTCAAGATATATATAGATATCAAGATTTATAGTTTTATATTATACACAGTGTTGGGGAGTAACTAGTGATATGTAATGGTGTTACGCAATTTAATTACAAAATAAATGTAACTGTAATTCGTTACGGTTACTGAGAAAAAAATGTGTAATTAAATTACAGTTACTTATGAAAATGTTAAAGATTACCAGTGTTGGGGAGAATACTTTGTAAATGTATTTAGTTACAGAATACAGAATACCTGCTTTAAAATGTATTTTGTAACGTATTCCGTTACTTTGCTTAATCTTGGTCATGTATTCTAAATACTTGGAATACTCCCCTTGAAAACAGCCTTCAAGCAGTGTTGCCAACTTAGCGACTTTGTCGCTAGATTTAGCGACTTTTCAGACCCCCTTAGCGACAAATTTTTTAAAAAGCGACTAGCGACAAATCTAGCGACTTTTTTGTGTGTTACTGGAGATGTTTATAGACTGTTGTTTGTCCATTACTGTACCGTCCCTACTCCTCAACGAGCTGTGGGTGATGCCGCCGGCCCCTCCCCCGCCTTAGAGCACTGACAGGCGGCCCAGTCCTAGTACAGCAGTCTCTCCCACCTGCAGCCTGACAGCAGATCACCCCTCTGCGTACCGACGGCAAATGATTTAGCACCGGGAGTGTGAAGGTATCTCCCTTGTACAGTCAAACCGATCTGCTTCTCCTTTATTTTAACAATTTGATTTGACCGTTTATTCTTTTCTTGTTCACAATCAGAGATGTTTTAAGTGAGAGTTTCAGAACTTGTGTGAGTTTATTATGTCTGAGCGATTACTGCAAATTACTTATCTATAATATTATACTGTATTCAAACAGCAATAAATTTAGTTAAATTGACATGCTTGCATTAAGCGTAGTGCAAATATAAATACCCCGTTATTTACCATAGGCTGTTAAACGTAAATGGTAGAACGTGATGACGTCAGTAATATGCAAATTAGCGTATGACGTAATCTAGCGACTTTTAGCGACTTTTCGGGCAGAGCTTAGAGCCTTTTTATTGAAAATAGTTGGCAACAGTGCCTTCAAGTCTATTAAATGTCACACTATGCGTTTGGTAGCAATTTCTGCAGGAAAACAGAGGGCCTCTAATGCTAAACATTATTGACTGACAGGGAAAAATAAATAAAACAGTATAATTATGTTTATTAAATAAAGTTTATTTAATAAAGTGTCAACAAATTCAATTTCTGTTTCTGTAATAAAGATAAAAAGTGCTTGAACGTAGACAGCATTACACTGTAATATACAGTATATGTATATAATATGCATTTTGCTTACCCTTTGTATTTCACAGTCTGCACAGAAAAATATCAGGTATAAGAAAAGAAAAACGTAAAAATAGTTTATGTAAAACCAAGGTAATGTAACAGGTTCTATCCAACATTTTAATTTCTATTATGAAAACTTCTCACCTAAGAACAATATTGCAAATATTAGCAGAATGCAAAATGTGTTTGCTTTATACAAAAATGTAAACATCAAAATGAACAAGTTTTGTCAAACATATTAGCCAGTAGCCACCTATCTACAGCACCTAACTACCTATGCTTTCCTAATCAACAGACAAGTAAAGGCGGTTGTAGTGCAGCAATAGAGACATTTCGAAGTGCTTATCTGTCATTCTGTTGCGATGAGGAGTAAAAATGAGTCCTCCCTGGCTGAAGAGTCGCTCTACGGGATGTAGCATTGTACTTTATGAAGAGGGCTTTGAGTGTAAACGAAACCTCTGAAAGCGCAAACGTAACATCAAGCAGCGAATTCACGAACAATAACGGCAAAAAAAGCAGTTTATTTGAAAATCATGGTTGTTGTCCGGTTGTTCGCTGTTTGCGATCGTCCTTTTTGCCGCGTGAGAAAATGGAGGTGTGGCGTGAGAGCGTGAGAACAGGGTCATTTGCGTGAGTCTCACTGAGTTAACGCTGGTGATTGCAGTCGGGAGTGTAGCTTCTGTTTCTATGGTTTCGGTGGCAATTTAGTAATATTATTATGGGCCAGACACGCATCGCCCGAAGTATTCCAATGGTATTAGGAAAGTAACTGTATTCTAAATACCCTGTTTAAAAATAGTAACTGTAACGGAATACAGTTACTCATGAATAGTATTCTAAATACGTACCGCCGGTACATGTATTCCGTTACTCCCCAACACTGAAGATTACAAATAAATATTACATCAAAAAATTTATGTTGAATAATATTAATCTGTTGCTTTGCCTGTTTTTGATATGCACGATGCTTTCCGCTAAGGCCATTTATTGAAGCGGTGCTATTCTGCTGTATCTACATTTCTCAGTAGCGTGGCGGAAGCGTTGCTACTTTATAAATCAAATAGCTATTCAGTAGCGAAGCTATTTTTGTAGTCAAGTAGTGCAGTAGCGTCCACACAAGCTACATGTACTGATCGCGGATCAATAAGTGACAGCACCGACATTCACAGAGCTGTTAGGGCGGTGTCTAGCCGATGAAAATAAAGCCATATGACGGCGAGAATGACGATTTCTTTTTCTACCTGTTTTCAGTGGTCAACAACAAACATTTTGGTGCGTTACTGCCACCTCTCGCTCTGGGGTGCGTTTCCCAAAACCATCGTTAGCCAACTAAGGTCGCAAGTTCCGTCATTACAAACATAGTTCTTTGATTTGCTGTTTCCCAAATCCATCGCTCCAACGAACATTCGCAAACTGCGTCGCAAACTTGAGCACTTGAAACGACACCTCTGGAGCTGTAGTTAGAAGCATAGTTCCTGGCTGTGTTCTATTCCCACTTATCCCCCCTATGCCCTATTCATTTAGAACATTCTAACATTCAAAGTTGGAATTATTAATAATAAAAAAGCATTAAGTTAATCTCTCTTAGGTGTAATTTGCTTTCAAAGTATTTCTACAGTTCAGTTTTAGCGAGCTTCATGTTTACAATTGTGCTCCCTTCGCAGTGCACTTTGAAAACATTGATATCATTTTGAACACAGCCTCATGGCGAAAGCTATAGGTATATTTAAAAACGGAAATTATGTTGCATCTCCAAAGCTTGTGAAAATAAAAAACATAGCATACGTTAATTCTTTTATTTTATAGTGGGTTATTTATTAAGTTTCTCTGCTGTATATGACATGGGTCTGTTGGTTAGAACTTTCTGCTGTGGTTTGCATGTGTCAAATTGTAATTTTTTAAAAATAAATAAACAATATCCTAAATAATAATCATCATCATCATCATCATCATCATTAATATTATTAATAAAGTAAATATATTTATAATAAATCGCCTCATTATTTATTTATTTATTTATATGATTTATATATGATATTAGAATAGTGTTAGCTTTTGTAAGTGATTTTATGTTTTAGAATAGAATATGTAATGTTCAACTTCTCAATAATATTAGTAAAGCAAACACAGGCCCTATATGTGCCATTTACATTTATTTTATTTAATATGGAAAGCGAGAGGATGTTTTTACCAAAACTAATATTGGATTTTATTTTAAATGCGTGTTTGTGTAAAACAATATCATTTGCACAAAGAAATGATGGGGTTCTTCTCTAAAGAAGTTACTCCACCCCGTTTAGAGCATCATTATGGGCGTTTTACGTTATAACTAACGTGGTTCAAGCGATGGATCTGCGACAGAGAAACTAGGGGTTTTGGGAAACACTCGTCACTACATCGTTCATTTGCCAAACGATGCATCGCACTATGATAGTTCAGCCGCGAGTTAAGTTGTTGTTTGGGAAACGCACCCCTGGTTGGTGATGTCGCCAACCAAGGCGAACACGAGAAATTTGCTTGATGGAAAGATGACTGAGGGAAAGGAGTTATATATAGTTTACTATAGTAAAGGCTAAAGTATACTATGGTAAATACTATTAGTTCATGATAGTTACTAATGATACTACATTATGTTATGTAATTTATTAATGAAGAGTTGTAAATATATATACAATATAATGCTCATTCCTAAATATTCCCCTTTACTATAATTTACTATAGTATTTTAAATGTGTAACACCAGGTTTATAGGATTTTTAGTTTTTGCTGTTATATACTATAGTTTGTTTCTGTTTAGTACAGTATATTATTTACAGTAAATAACTGAACTGAATAATTCTGCCTCATATTTATTGAGAGTTTTATTGATCACTAAGATATGATTGACTTGGATTTAATTGCTTCGATTTAAAAATGAAAATTGCAAACATAGCTTAGATGTATTTTTTTATTGCAAATGCCACAAAAATCACCCTGCACAACTAACTCAAATTTAGATTTTTGTTATAAGGTCTGGTTTTGTGGTGGCTGTACTTTAAAATTAAATTAATCCAATCTTAATTCAAGTGATGGAAGATGTTGAAATTCTAACAGTAAACAGAGCTACCGTAAGCTCACACCTGCTTGGTATGAATGCTCTAAAATGATTTAGTTGAAAATATCCATTAGAAACCTAAAAGTAATCAAAAAGTAATCAGATGTAATCAGTTACTTTACTTTTATAAAGTCATTGAAAAGGTACACTACTTATTACATTTTCAATAGAGCAATTTGTAATCTGTAATCTATTACATTTCCAAAGTAACCTCCCCAACACTGACTATACATTATAAATACAGTATCTGGTTAGATTACATTAATAAGATTTTGACCACATTTTGGGGGACAGACATTATTTATAGACCTATGAATCACAGCTCACAAATATTTTGCAGGAACTTTGCAGGACACTGGCCCTCCAAGATCGAGTTTGGACACCCCTGGACTAGGGGATTTGCTAATCAATTAACGCGACATAAACTTAGCACAGGCTGATTCTGAAAATGTAGCCCTATGTACAATTCTGGAGGTCGCAAATTATGTAGCCAAAAGTATGCATGGCTGCATTTCATCTTTAGAATGAACGTTACGGGGTGGTATGATGCTGTTCCTTTTCACACTTACCAGTTGACCACTTACCTCCATGTTGAAGGCTTTCCCACTTGTTTCCCCCAGTTTGTCCAGTAAGTCACCATATCGGACTTGAGATGGAGAAAGGAGTTGAGATGCATGAAGAGTATTACCATCTGGAATACATACATCCCAAAAGAGATGTTGAACTTTTCCCATTGATCGAGGTGAGTGCGGTTTCACCTGACCAGTTCCAGAATGGGGATCAGCTGCTGACCCTACGTTCCCCTTGATCTCAGCAATCACAAGATTGAAAGTTATATTATGACATACAAAGTCCTGATTTCCCTGTGTTTTCTTTACTCCGGGGTGGAAACATTCCGCCGTAAGGTAAGCGGCAAAGAACCTCTGTTGAACTTTTATTTTGGAGAGCGTAGGGAGTAACTCCCAAGTAATGGGAGTTGAAATAAGATCAAAAACTTGATCCATGACCTCCACCTCCACCTCCTGAGCAGGAGCCACATTGTCTCGTGACTCCCGCTGACTCCTGAACCACTGACCAGACGTGCACACGCAGGCCACTGCGGAGAAGATCACATTGTGCGTTTTTATTTGCATGTCTATGTGTGAACGTGCAAGCAAACGTCTGACTTCCTCTCTCCGCAGGTGTGGGTATGAAGAGCGACAACTTACCTCCAGTCAGATCTTCCCTTTCTGCGAGCGCCATTATCATAAAATATTTTATTTATCAAACGGCGCAGCTTGCATGCATTCTCTTCGCCACCTGTTAGCCATGCACTTTCCATGCCACCGAATGCAAATGAGGCCACAGCCCTGTTAATAATTGAGCCAAGAGGGGCATCTTCAAAGTGTACGCAGCAGATGTCTGAAATCCCCAGGGAGCTTAACATGAAGGAATTGATAAATAAAGAAGGCTTGTGGAAATACAGATGGATATGCGGCCAAGAAGAAACAGAGGGGGCAGAGATGCGATTAATTCCTGCTGGCATGACTGTACACATTACTACAGTAAGAAGGAAGTCCGAGACATAAAGGAGAAAGTATTTAAGATGCCTTGATCACCACAAGGGCTTGTTGCTGTAATTAAGCATTTTGCAAAGCCGACAGGGATCAGGAAACACTTGTTTAGACTGTGACTTCTCCTTGATAGGATAAGTTGGCAACAGCAAATTAGCATGCCATGCTTTCAATAGAGTGGCATTATTTCAAATAATGACTGCTAATAGCGATATTAGCTAAATTTGGTGGGGAAAAGGGGTTAATTGTCCTGCTTTCTCCTGATTAATGTGTGACAAACTTAAAGAAACATTTGTGATATTCATTCATTCATTTTCTTTTTGGCTTAGGCCCTATATTAATCTGGGATCACCACAGCAGAATGAACCGACATCTTATGCAGCATATGTTTTACGCAGCCGATGCCCTTCCAGCTGCAACCCATCACCGGGAAACATCCATACACACTCATTCACACACATACACTACAGACACTTTAGCTCACCCAATTCACCTATACCACATGGTTTTGGACTTGTGGGGGAACCTACGTGAACACGGGGAGCAAACTCCACACAGAAATGCCAACTGACCAAGCCGAATCTCGAACCAGAGACCTTCTTGCTGTGAGGCGATCGTGCTACCCACTGCGCCACCGTGACCACTTGCGATAGCAATATTCTTGTACATCAAGGAAATAATGTTTAAGCAAGCTAGCCCCTGCTGGAAGATGTTGTAACTGCGCCATTTGGTAATTCATTCATTCTTTAAAGGTGCTCTATGAGGAAAATCTCGGCATATCGAGGCATAGTTGAATAATAAGAGGTCAGTACCTAGAAATGGAAATACTGTGAGCCTCAACCACCTTGTTCTCATGTAAATTACGCAAATATGCAAAACTCAGATGAAAAACAGGCCTATCAGAACACAATACAGTCTGCTGCGTGACTTATAGGGCAAGCCCTCAACATTTCCATGCACTTTAGGTCACGTTCTTGGTCATCTGGTTTTTGCTGGTTACATTTGCTCCATTACAAGGTACTCTGAAGTGAAGTAAGCTGATGAAAGCTGTGTTTTTAGTTGTGTGTGGTTTTGTGTTTTGCTATAATGAATATGGGACAGATGTAAGTTATGCGACTAAAACACCAAAAAGAAGGATGGTATTACTTATGAGAACTTGTAGTTCAATACAATTCATCTTTATTTCTATAGCGCTTTTGCAATGTAGATTGTGTCAAAGCAGCTTTACATAGGAGTTCTAGTAAACTCAACTGTGTCAGTCCAGTTTTCAGTTGAAGTTCAGTTCGGTGTGGTTTAATTTTCACTGCTGAAAGGCCAAACAGTGAAGAGCAAATCCATCGATGCGCCGGCCACAAGTCCCAAATCAAGCAAGCCAGTGGCGACAGCAGTGAGGAACAAACTTCAACAATTGACGAAAGTAAAGGAAAAAAAACCTCGAGAGAAACCAGGCTCAGTTGGGCACAACCAGAACCGTTGCAAGGTTAACTGGCGCACTAGGCAAAAGACAATCATGTTGCCCTCAGGGTATTCATGCCCCCCGCCTGCAAGAAAGGAAGGGGGGGGGGGGGGATTGTGGTGGAAGGAGGTGAAGTGTGTGGTATGGGGAGGTTGGGTGTGGGGTTAGTTGATTGGTTGGTATCGCGGACGATAGTGAGAATGGAGGGGGGTCTCCACGCCACTCCTAGCAAGATCCCACCCTGGGCGATTGGCCATATTGCCCATGCCTAAATCCAACACTGGACACAACCATTTCTCCTCTGGCCAAACTTCTTGTGCAGAGTTACAGTTGTAGTTGAGCTCCAGTTCAAGTTGTAAATTTGTTTGCTACAGAGCGAAGGAAAAACTAATGCTGTGTTCACACCAGACGCGGAATGCGCAGATAAATTGTGCTATTCGCGCTAGGGTTGTGACGATAAGGAAATTTCCCCACCGGTTAATCGACATGTGACAACACCGGTAATACCGGTATCACCGTGGGGGTGGGCGTTTCCTCTTTTACTCTTTTTTCTGCTTTTAAATATCTTATAAATGCGTGCGTATTATACTTTCACTTTCAGTTTTCGGGAATTGGCAATTCGGCGTCAAACTACAAAAAATCACTGTTATTAAACACAAAACCTTTATTAACATAATGAAAACAACAACAACAATGGTACAGGCTGAAAAAAACTGTGGAAATTGGAACCAAACAAATAACCACCATAGAACATTTATTACTTATGTTAAAATGTTTTTAAAACGAATAAGAAAATTAAATAGAAAGTAATTAAATAGCACAAAGTTTAAATAAGAATAAACGAATGAACAAGAAACGAATATAAAAAAACATCCAAATGACATTAGGCTACAAAAATGACAGGTCGGCAGTCTTTAAAAAAAATAAAATCAACAAAAACACTGATTTTTTTTATTAACAGTGCAGTCTACATGGTCTTTGCCAGGAAACCCAACATGTTGATCATCTCTGATGGGATCTTGTGGGGCTCACTATGTTCCCCATCGTGTTGAACACTCTCTCGAATGCGCAGCTTGTTGCGCACACGCAAAGATACTTTTTGGTTACCTTTGCCAACAGGGGGAACCTACTTTAGTTGTCTTTTGTCTAGCTGACTTCAATGTCTTAATGTATTAATTAGCCTAATGTATTGTATATTAATAGCTTAGTCCTTATAAACAATCCGTTTATAAAATACATTATTAACGAATCTATAGGTTACTGAAGAATAAACCGAATATGAAATATGATCCTTGCATAATGATCACAGCTAAACAAGCTAGCACTCAATTTATATATAAACTATAAATAAAAAAATGAAAGAAATTTTAAGTAATGGAACATTATGTAAAAAAAATCTACTACGCTAAATAAAAGTGTTTACATCTTCTGTAAAGATCAGACAGCCTATACAGATCACACAATACCAATAAACACTATGTAAATGTATAAATATTTCAATAAGTATTGTTAATGGAATATTTATAACAACATGATCTTGCTTTTTGTTATATTGATGCCGGCTTTAAGCTCTCATGTGCGCACGCTCTCTCTCTCTCTCTCTTACCAGCGGCTGACGGGCCCACACAGCATACAGTGGCAAGATGACAAGTGCGTACGGGACGAGATTTATTTTTTGATTTGCGTGTTGTTCCTTTTTTAAAATGCCTTTTATTTTTTTTTAATCTCTCAAGTCAATATTGGCTATCGGGTAACATAATCTCCCTCAGAGATATTGGAGTTCAATAACGTGGTGCGCAGTATGACTTTTGGCCAACACCTCCCTGTAAGTTTACAGATAGACTATAGACAGCTCTGGTGTGTTATGAATTGCGTGTTTTACATGACAGCGACACATGCTACATTTAGTTTTTATTGTAAAATATACATAATAACTCAGTAAACAGTAAAATATAATTTTTTGAATGGCTTGCTTATTGGCAGCGTCTAGGCTAAGCATATTTTCATTAATATTAAAACACATGAATACAAACTAGCCACCCTTTGATTTTTTTCGTTTTCGTATATTTTTTATCAAACGAAAAATGCAATGAATTGTTTATTTTGGTTTACATTTTATTATAATTAATATAATTATTAGGCGACTTGACTTGTGTGGCGTCTATCCATGGATGACAGCGAGAGAGAGATGAGATCACACCTCAGTTTTGATGTGTGGCCGCACGTCACATTTACTTTACTGCAAGTTTTTAATATAGGCTCATCTAAATTAACTTTTCATTCGATTAAAAGCCGAAACATTGCCAGACAGACAAAGCAACTTTCGGTTTTGGAAGAGGGAGACTTCAGTGAAGACGCACACACACACAGGATACACTCTTGTCGGCCTTTTCATTAAAAGGCCGCGAGGTTGCTTTGTTTCTCTGCAGTTGGCTTGTCAGTGGCGCGGCAATCACTTTTGGTTTAATAAAAAATAAGATTATTTAAAACACTCTGTGAGATGATGGTCGCAGGATTTTTAAATGAGGCGCTTTTGCTTTGCGTTTTGACACTTAATCCTCCGCCATTCTCTTTCTGTAAATTCGACTCATCTCGTTCTCCTCACATGATAAATGAAATATGAAGCATTGTAGCTATGTTCAGATTTTAACTACAGCCTACTGCATGCTATTGTCTTAAGTAAATTATTTGGAATTATATTTTCCATTTAATTTAAATAAATATTGAATTAAAAAAAGGAATACTTAAAAAAATGAGGGCACGGTGTCACGGTGGAAAAGTGATGTCACCGGTGTTGCGTCTTAAAACCGGTAACACCGTCAACACCGTCTATCGTGGCAAGCCTAATTCGCGCGCAAATAAACGCGTGAACATTTTGAGTACACTCGCTTCATTCGCGCGTCAAATTTACTTCAGAACAGACGCGGATTCGCGTCATGGCCAGGGCGTCTGTCTGCCTGGTGACTGTAGCTTCGTTGCTAAATGGCTAACATGGATATTATTGAGAAAATAAATAAATATATAAATATGTGCTTTATGAAGGCTGAAAAACAGCGTTGATTCTTTTGGAGCAGTGTCTGAGTCCACTAGATCCTTTCAGAGATGCACCCAGCTCTGTGAGCTCATAAACTCCTCCAGAAACCGAACCTGGATGATGGAAGCATTCAGCGGTGCTTCTGACTAAGCCGAGCCCAGTTTGATGAACTGTTGTCACTGTAGGCAGGAGGATTTCCCCCGGGACACCAACAACAGGCGTTACGTCATAATCACGCCCTCACAAGAGCAAGCTCCTGATTGGTTAACGCGGCGCGAATGTCCGCAGAAGTTCCGATTTTCTCAATTCGCGCGTGCCTCACAATTCGCACCATATTCGCCGCAGAATGTCTATTCGCGTCTTTGCATTGACTTACCATGTCAGTCACTCGCGCTTGATGCTTCTTCCGCGTCTGGTGTGAACGCAGCATAAGACTGCAACAGCATGCTCATGATTTATTCTCATATATTGGTGACAGTCAGTGAATTTCACATTAGTAACATTGGTAATTGGCGCTACAAACTATAACAGTTTACAAACCATACCAATATACAAACACAGTATGCTTCTTACTAAGCTCTACTGTACGCACGCAACAGTAGCTCTAAAATATTTTACTTTTCATTCAATCTACCAGTCAAAACCTTTCCCAAATGTACTGTAAACCTGGTGTGACATCCCACCCCCCACCAAACCCAGAATTTACAATCTTTCTGGTTCTGCTTCGATTGTGTGGTCTCTAATCCAAGCTGTCTATAGTCTAGAGCCAACTTGGCAAAGTAATCAAAGCTTAATTTTTCTTTCCCCACATCCTGACGTGGTCAACCAACCATAAAATATAAGAACAGCACTGTATACACTGAATATTACATCCCGTATCTGGCTGAAGGTGGATTCTCATTGAATTATAAGTAATGCAAGTTTGAGTCCAGCCTGATTTGATTCCCTTCGAAATCCATTTCATTAAGTTACGCCTTTTCAAGCATTACATTCCGCACAGAAATGCTCAAATGCAGACAGTTAAATTCAGAGTGACATGCCCACAACAATACCTTTGTTGATCACAAAGCAGTGAAACAGAAAATTGGCAATTAGTGACAGTCTCGTTATAAATACAAAGCATGAGAGAGTCAATGAAATTGGCACCGCTGAGTTCTCATTAAAAAGAGCTGGGAAGGAAAGTTGGGAGGCCAGGACGACACTCTTGGACAATTAGATCAATATCCCGCATGTCTCCCCGATGCCAGCAGAGTGTTAATGAGCCTCAAAACAGCAAAGAAACCTCATTAAGAGCCAGGCACAGTATGCGGCCATCTTCAAATAGATTTGTGAATGAAAAAATATCAACTCGAATGGATCAATAATCGCAGCTGGGAGTCGCAGTTAGTGATAATAAGCCTATTCAGCAAGAATTTAATGTGCAACTAACCCAGAATTAACTTCATAAATTACATATTTAATCAAAGGAGCAGAAGCCTGAATATCTGCAACATTTAGTATTACAGAGCCATTGCTGAGGTATTATAGGGTTGCTAGAGTGGAAACAAAGCGGTTGCAAGCAATCTTCAAGTGGTGGACGGGCAGTTTTGTTTGGTTTTAGACCTCATCCACATGGAGATACGTTCAGCTGTCTGTAATAGTCCACAAGTTGTCCTCAGTGTGAATATATGGATCTCAAAATGATGTAGTCATTTTTTGAAAGGGTTCAAATACACAAACATAATGCAGATAATGGCAACAGGTAAGTGCTGCCAACATTAGCTTTTCAGTGTGTATGCCTTTTAACACTTTAAAATACTGTCTCGGTGCTTCGTATGGCATGTGTTCGCCCAATCAACTTACTGTACACTTCCTAATGTGCTTGATTAGACCCTACTTTAACGTATGAGCTAAAGTATGAGTATGCAAGTAAGTATGCCAATAGTATGCCTTTATTACCCTGCTGAAAACCCAGCTTAAACCAGCCTAAGGTGGTTGGTTGATTTAAGCTGGTCGACCAGCCTGGTTTTAGAGGGGTTTTGGCCATTTCCACCCTGGTCTTAGCTGGTCAGGCTGGGAGTTGGCCAGCTAAAACAAGCTTGACCAGCCAAAACCAGCTATGTCCAGCTTAAACCAGGCTGGTGAAGCTGGTTTTAGTTGGTCATTTTCCAGTCTGACCAGCTAAGACCAGGCTGGAAATGGCTGGAAACCAGCCTGGAAATGGCCAAAACCCCTCTAAAACCAGGCTGGGCGACCAGCTAAAACCAGCCAACCACCTTAGGCTGGTTTAAGCTGTTCTTTTCAGCAGGGTAATTAGGCGTTGCCACAGCGAAATGAACCGCCAAATTATCCAGCATATGTTTTACACAGTGGATGCCCTTCCAGCCGCAACCCATCTCTGGGAAACACCCATACATTCTTGCATTAACACTGCATTGCATAATTAGATGTAGCTAAGCTACTTTTGGCAAGTAGCTTTTAGCTTAGCTTGCTACATTTCCCAGAGGGTAGCTTTTAGTGTATCTCAGTGGCGGCTGGTCAATAGAGGACGCTGGGGCCCCCGTCAAGTTAGACTCCTTTAATATGTCAGTATTTATTATCACAAATATTAACAAAATAAACTGATTTAATTATAACATTCTAACATTTATTGTAGTCATACTAACATTTATTGAAAAAAAAAATGTATGAACAATATTTTTTCATATGTGTGCGGGGCGCCGGACTAATGGGTGTCTATGTAGGTACACGAACTTTTGCAAAGCATGTGATATGACGATAAGCTCTAATTGGCCGGTTTTAAATTGTCCTTAGGGCGCAGCGCTCTGCGCCCCGAACCCTCCCATTTTGTTGTTAAAACGAATCATATTTGTTTTTATATGATTGGCCTTATGTGATTGGACCATTCTCACTTAGACCGTTCACTCAGCAGCAGCTCGTCAGATAGCTGTGCTGACCTTTAATCATATAGTGAAAGCAAGTGCAAGATGAAGGAAAATTCTGTTGTATCTTTGCAAAGATATCCGTTCACAAGGCGTTTGGATGAAGAAAAGAAAAAAAGAATCAAGGAGCTTGGACCAGATCGACCTTCCTTGCAAAACTAATGAAAACAAATTCACCAGTAGTCAAGTGTTGGCGAGCGTGCGTATATTCGGGGCTTTTCCAGCACTTGTTATGACAAACGGAGTTGGCTGGCAGGTTGTGATGTAAGTCATGCCTTTACTGTTTTTCATGTTTGCTGTTTCAAACAGCATGACGCAAGAGAGGCTGAATGCATTGGCCATGCTGTCAATAGAGAAGAGACTGGAGACTGAGATGACTGACTTTAACCAAAAGCTCATTAAGAAATTTGCAAGCCAGAAAGAAAGGAGAGCAAAAATAATTTTCAAGTAGTGCTACTGGCCAGTGATTAGGCAACATTTGTGTGTGTGTGTGTTTACTGATTATCTTGATTACTTCATTACTGATAAACCCAAATTGAACTAAAATGAACTGATTTGTGATGCATTTATTGTATGCTTTATTCATTTTTGTTTTTTGGTACATCACCTGAAAAATGGTTTTTAATGGCTTTTAAAATGCGCCCCCTCACATTTTTTAACACCAGCCGCCACTGGTGTATCTACATTTTATGTATAGTAGCTAATAGCTTAGCTTACTACATTTTTCTAGTAGCTTGCCCAACATTGCGTACTGTACTATACCAAACACTAAAACTAGATTGTTGGTTATAGTCATTTATAGTCAGGTTGCTTGGTTGTTCCGTATCTTTAAAAATTGTTGCAAAGCTGTCTTAAAGGGGACCTATTTTGCAAAAATCAATTTTATAAGAGGTGTAAACACAGTACAGGTGTGTGTGAATATAACGAGCTTCTAATGATAAAAACATATATATTTATTTATTTTTTTTATATAATCAGACTTGATAAAAACAGTCTGCAGAAACACTTTGATTGACATTCTCCCTTTGTACGTGTCATCAGAGGGGGAAAGCTCCGCCCACTAGTGATGATCTCTTCCTCATTACCATAAACAGCCCTGAGTGAGAAGCAGTCTCCGCCTTTAGAGTTTTGAATCTGACACTATGCTGACACACAGGCATTTGTAGCCCCGCCCTCTTTTAAAAAAGAGCAAACTCATTTGAATTTAAAGCGACAGTCACCAAAACGGCCCAATTTGGATGAAAGCCCGAAAGGGTCAGTTTCAAAGAGTCATAAAGCATTATTTGTGTGAGATTTTGAGCTGAAACTTCACATACACACTCAAAGAACATCTAGAGTTATTTTACGTCTTGTAAAAAGGGTCATAACAGGTCCCCTTTAAGCTGTTTGCTACCGTGTTTTTGTTACTGTGAAGTGGTTTGTGGGTTTGTTGCTCTGTTGTTAATGTATTGCTGGACGGTCACTAGATAGGATAATAGTCCTGAGGAGCTGAAGCTAGAAATGTCGGTCTTAGATTAGAGGTTTCGCAAAAACCTAACCCTAAGTGTGTTGACTCTGTCGAGCCAATAAAATCAGCCAATAAAGACAGATACATGGTACACATGCAGAATTTTCCCCTTCATAAGGTAAGCACATTAAGCATTCATTGCCGATGTAAATATCAGATTACATTCCTCATCAAAACAAGAGTTCAGTAGTCGGTGATACAGAAACAGAGTCATGTGCTCTGGAAATCCTTCGACTTTTCTGCCAAAAGAAACCACACAACTTGAATAACAAAAGCGGCCACATTAAACATGGCGAGGGTGCCAGTTAATGCCAATGTGTCTGTGGATGGTCAAACAGTGGGCAGGGGGGAAAAAATCTTATGTTGTTTTAATGGTTTTAACAATCCAGTTAAAATTAGTAGATCAAATGTACACTATGGCAGAACTGAGCCATTATACACAGGGAACACAACCACTGGCTGACTAAGAAATTAGCAATAAAAAGCCACAATAACACTGGATTGACCCCAACTTTGTGTCTCCGAACGAGAGCTAATTAACACCTCCGGAGAGAATATGGTGAAAATAGATGGATACGACATCGAGATGAAAGATAATGGTGGATCTATATAATGATATGGCTCTTTCTTGCAGGAGCAGTGAACAACATTAATGATGTTGAAGAAGCAGAGAGAAAATATGGATTATGTCTCCTTTGGTCTTGAAGTACGGAATTAAATAAAGCGCAGTTAAGCCCATCAAAGGCTGATCATATCATTATTGTAGCCTAATATATGATTTTTGTGTGAGGTCTTTATATTAAATTTGATCATATAACTGTAAAACATGGTTTATTTATTTTATTTGGTCTTTAGATAGTAATTAATGTGATTTTTAAATGGACTAAAATGTCAGTCCATACACTTCATGGCTTCAGACGACACGATTTTTTGTCCAATAATAATCCCTGTGTCAGTGTATGGGATTTTGACTACAAAACTATTTTGTCATAGACAAAGAAACTCTAATCTTAAGTCTATCAATCGACTTACAAAAACACCAATAAGAACACACAATGGCTACTGAAGCAACATGTTTTATACTAGACTGAAAAAGATCAAAATAAATATAAAATGTATATAAAACAATCGATTGTTGTGTCTGGATGTCCATTGTTGTTCATGACTCAGTAGAAAAAACACAATAAAAAATAAAAACAAAACAAAATAAAGTTAAATTAAGAAAATAACGTAAATCAAAGGAATGTGCAAAGCAAAACAATGAAGCAAACTAAAAATAAATAAAGGCATGAAGTGTAAGGGTAGTACAAGTGTATAAAATCATAAAGAACAAAAACAAAAAGCCTTATTAAAAGGTAAAGATCTTGAAAATTGCTATAAATATTTTTAATATCCAAAGCAACCAACACAAAAGAAACATCTAGAAACAGCGGAACAGCAGAAACAAACAAACCAAGCAAAACAAAACTAAAAAAGTGAAACAAACATATAGCACAGGAAAACAACATGATAAAAAGACAAATAAAGAAAAACATCAAAGTAAAAAAATAAATGAATAAGCAAAATTAAACCCAAAAACTAGCAAAGCATTGAAGCAAAGTCAAACAAACAGCTATCTTCACCTTGAAGAATCCCCACTTCCACCCCTACTCCGCCTCCTTTCCGAGATTGGGCAGCGCGGTGGCCCAGTGGTTAGCATTGTTGCTTCACAGCACTGTTGCTTTCCAGCACTGGTCCAAGTCCTTACCAGACCAGTCGACATTTCTGTGCTCACGTGGGTTTCCTCTGGGTTGCCCGGTTTCCCCCACCATCCAAAGACATGCAACTTAAGCTGATTGACTAATCCAAATTGCCACTATAGACGTGCTACTAGCCAGCAGTATTTCTCTTCATAGTAATTGCTTAATTTGTATTAGCTATAAACAGCAGGGGAGTTCTTGAGATCTACCTGAGCTCAAACTCCCCTCTTGCCCTACAAACGTTAGGGAGCCCCGGGCTCGAGGATCTTAAGTCCAGGGTTCTCTCCCGGGACAGCATGCCAAACAAGGTTTATAATCAATCCTCAGCTAAGTGTGAACTCTTGAATCAGAACAAAAAGTGCTGATAAGACAACAATAAATAAATTGGTAAATAAAATATTACAACATGAATGGAAAGATTTCCTCAACGCTTCAGTTGTAAACCAGATTTTTTTTTCCTTTATTCACTGCATCTCAGACACTTTTCCCAGAATTTTGATAAATAAGTTGATAAATTTAAGGCATACATTTTTAAACGTATAAGAGAAGTACAACTCTCCTAATATTATAAAATAAAAAAGGTACTAAAAATGGCTCTTGAAACAAAAACTTAATAAGTGCCATAAATAGAAAATAGCAGAAATAAATGTTTTAAAACAGTGAAATAAAACAAAGTAAACAAACAAAAACTGCAAACAAGCAAACAAAACTGAACAAAAAAAGCAAATCAAAACAACAGACAAATCAAACTGACAAAACAAAGCAAATCAAAGCAAAACTTAGAAAAACAAAAGCAAAACTAAGTGAAACTAAGAAAAATAAAGCAAAACAAAGCAAATCAAAGTAAAACTAAGAAAAACAAAGCAAATCAAAGCGAAACTAAGAAAAACAAAGCAAATCAAAGCAAAACTAAGAAAAACAAAGAAAAACAAAGCAAATCAAAGCGAAACTAAGAAAAGCAAAGAAAAACAAAGCAAATCAAAGCGAAACTAAGAAAAGCAAAGAAAAACAAAGCAAATCAAACCGAAACTAAGAAAAACAAAGAAAAACAAAGCAAATCAAAGCGAAACTAAGAAAAACAAAGAAAAACAAAGCAAATCAAAGCGAAACTAAGAAAAACAAAGAAAAACAAAGCAAATCAAAGCGAAACTAAGAAAAGCAAAGAAAAACAAAGCAAATCAAAGCGAAACTAAGAAAAGCAAAGAAAAACAAAGCAAATCAAAGCGAAACTAAGAAAAGCAAAGAAAAACAAAGCAAATCAAAGCGAAACTAAGAAAAACAAAGAAAAACAAAGCAAATCAAACCGAAACTAAGAAAAGCAAAGAAAAACAAAGCAAATCAAACCGAAACTAAGAAAAGCAAAGAAAAACAAAGCAAATCAAAGCGAAACTAAGAAAAGCAAAGAAAAACAAAGCAAATCAAAGCGAAACTAAGAAAAGCAAAGAAAAACAAAGCAAATCAAAGCGAAACTAAGAAAAACAAAGAAAAACAAAGCAAATCAAAGCGAAACTAAGAAAAGCAAAGAAAAACAAAGCAAATCAAAGCGAAACTAAGAAAAGCAAAGAAAAGCAAAGCAAATCAAAGCGAAACTAAGAAAAGCAAAGAAAAACAAAGCAAATCAAAGCGAAACTAAGAAAAGCAAAGAAAAACAAAGCAAATCAAAGCGAAACTAAGAAAAACAAAGAAAAACAAAGCAAATCAAAGCGAAACTAAGAAAAGCAAAGAAAAACAAAGCAAATCAAAGCGAAACTAAGAAAAGCAAAGAAAAGCAAAGCAAATCAAACCGAAACTAAGAAAAACAAAGAAAAACAAAGCAAATCAAAGCGAAACTAAGAAAAACAAAGAAAATAAAAGCGAAACAAAAATAACCAGCAAAGCAAATTGAAACACGGTGAACAAACAATAAAACAAAGCAAAGTGAAAATAAACTGAACAAAAAACAAACAAACGCATACATCAAGACTGAACAAAATAGATTAGTAAATCAAACTAAACATCCTGAATGCACAGAAATCTTGAGTTTTAAATCAGATTCCTTCCTTTCTTCGCTGTATCTCAGACGCTTTTTCCAGCCCCTGACCATCTGCTAAAATATGGAGTAAAATAACACCCAGACGACCCCAAAAAAGCCACAAAACTCCACGTCTGATTTGATGGGAGTCTGTGAAGGTATGTGTCGGAGACGGACGCATTGTGAGTTTGAGCGTCAGCTCTGTTTCTGCAGCTTGAGACGGATCTAGTTTCTCCAGACGCAGCAAAGTCAAGCGCTCTGATGTTTCAATCAGGTATTAATGTAGGCTGTTTCTTGAGCTGGGCAATTCATTCAGCAGAGAAGATCTTTCTGAAGCATGAGGTGACAGAAAACAGCACTTACAAGATGTGAGATACGTATTGAGATGTGCATTCATTCATCATAATTATGAGTTGTTTTGGGATTCTGGCTTTTTTTCTTGGAATTGTGACTTTTTCTGTTGTGATATTATGTGTTTTTGATTTTTTTTTTTTTTTTTTTGCCATTCTGACTTTGACTTTTTGTTTTGTTTCTGCTTTGGGTTGACTGCTTTGCATTTTGTTTTTGTTTTGTTTTTTTTGTCCTCGGTTTTGTTTTTTGGCCTCTCTCCTTTTTTTTATTTTATTTTGGTTTGCTTTGCTTTGTTTCATATTTATATTTGTTGCTATTTTTAGACCAGCGCAACCCTAATTTTCACGTTTTGCACCACGTTGTTTAAATAGCAAATTTATTTGCGCCATTTTGTGGACTCATGGATGTTCCAGTCTAGAAAGGAGGTGTGTTAAGGCACATTGTTGGCGTGTTGCTATTTTGAAGAACTAAAATTGACCATCTATAAAAGCTGGTCTAAATTCCAGCCCAGAGTGTGTTAGTTATGCGCTTATACAGGTCCAAATGCTTACACATTGCTGACTACACACAGGATGTACAGCAACACACAAACATCTTTACATATGAAAAGTAATAAAAGGATTAAAATATTACAAAAAGTATTATTTTCTACATAGTTATTAAAACCACTGCCTCCATGCCTTCTTCATATCAGGGTGGCTTTTTCAGTTTATTCATGACAATCTGCATTTGTTTAATGTTATTATTATTAGCAGTATTACTATTATATGCGTATTTATATTTGTTTGGATAAAAACAAGTTTAGATTTGTCCACCTGTCGGGTTTTGGAGACGTCTGCATCACCATATGAGGCATACGAATAACAGTTTTTTGGCCACACTTCGTTATTATTGTTCATTTATTCGTTTGCTGGAAATTAAAACTGAATTTAGAAATAGTTTTGAAACAAATCTTTGCGCTTAAACTAAATTAATATGTAGGCTGATGGATGTCTTCAGTGGAGTGCGTACAACACTGTTTCCTTACTTCACCAAAGTAAAGGAGTAAAGTAAAGAGTAAAAGTAAAGTAAAGAGGCTGAATGGAGGAGGCTCGTTCTTTATCCTCGCGCTGCAGATGCTCTGTTTAACTGTTTTCTCGTTAGTGAACCGTTCAGTTTTTACACTTACAAAGTCCGCCATGTAAATAGCAAATTGCACCATGGTGCGACGCAACTGACTCTTAAAGGGAATGAGAGATGAGACTCTGATTAATGGTTTAACTGTTTAATGCACGTTATGCTCAAAACACAGCTATAACTCATTAAGAGAATAAGCACAACCCTGTTACACCATGTGCCAGGGGGGCAAAGCATATCTTTCTGTAAAAGTGGATTCAGACATGCCCTAATGCTTTTGTGCCATGTGCTTTAGATTTTGCGTCTAGATCGTTAAAATAGAGCCCAATATCTCTCAATTGTTTTTTGGTTTTCTTATCAAAATTGTGACTTTATATATATATATATATATATATATATATATATATATATATATATATATATATATATATATATATATATATATATTTACACACACACACACACACACATACACAGTTGAAGTCAGAATTATTCGCCCCCCTTTGATTCTTTTTTTTTTTCTTTTTTAAATATTTCCCAAATAATGTTTAACAGAGCAAGGAAATTTTCACAGTATTTCTTATAATATTTTTTCTTTTGGAGAAAGTCTTATTTGTTTTATTTAGGCTAGAATAAAAGCAGATTTTAATTTTATTAAGCATTTTGTCAATATTATTAGCCCTCTTGAGCAATTTTTTTCGATAGTCTACAGAACAAACTATTATGTTTAGAAATGTGTTTTAAAAAAAAAATCTTCTCTCCGTTAAAAAGAAATGGGGAAAAAAATAAACAGGGGGGCGAATAGTTCTGACTAACTGTATATATAATGGATACACCTCATTATTTTTATCCATTTCTCAGTGAATTTAGGTAATGTATTTTGGTGCATTTAAACAAAACAGATTTATAAAACAGATATATTTATTCAAATAATATTTTCAAACATCTTGCGACATAGAAAGATATACATTTAAATTCAAGCAAAATATTGGAAAAAACATACAAACTTCAAAATGTCAAATAAGTTAAATATATTTTTATATACAATAAAAAAAACAAGAAATCAACGCAAAATGAAAGAAAAAAAGCTAAATGAAAAATACAAAGTGAAACAAAACAAAGCACAGTCAAATGAATGCCTAACCCTAACAAAATGAAGCAAAACAAAATGGAAAAAAGAAAAACAACCAAAGCAAAATGAAAGCAAAATAAAATAACAAAGTGAAGCAAAACAAAAATGCAGAGCAAACGAAGCAAAACAAATCAAAGTAAAACAAAACAAAACAGCAAAAAGTTGAAGGAAGCAAAAGCAAAACAAACAAACAAAAAATGTTGGATTCCACACAAGTATGCCATGTTGTCCCATCACAATTTGATTAATGTTTTTTACAAATTTAAGTAGATTGAACATAAAACAATTAGTGTTCCCCCTCTCCACCAAAAACTCAAGAATTGTATTGATTCAACTCATTTTAAACAAGTAGTTTGAACAAGCAGCAGAAGTAAATTTTTTATACTCTGTCAGAGGTCGAGGTGTTTCAGAGGTGTTTAGACAGCGATGCTAACCAATCCGTCCTTTTTCCCAAGCTTTACATGAACCGCAGCCAAACACATGTTCGATGCCATGCCCATCATCGCCAACATTAGTCCCGCTAGACTAACACGTGAACATCCTCCAAGAAAATGCAGTCGCTGTACATGAAAAGCATTCTGGGATCATCACCTAACCAAATGACAGATGTTTTCTGCGCTTTCTGAACAGCTTGTTGCGTTCAGAGGTACATTCTCTGGTCAAACGTTTCATGTGTGTGTGTGTGTGTGTTTTGTTTTCGACTTGGCGCAAAGAGTGCATTGTTGAATCCTATATTATATTTAATCCTTGGAGAAATAAATAATTGTGATTTATGGACAGGGTGACACGTTGGCTCAGTGGTTAGCACTGTTGCCTCATAGCAGGACAGTCGCTGGTCTGAGTCCTGGCTGGACCAGTTGGCGTGTGGAGTTTGCATGTTCTCCCAGTGTTGGCGTGGGTTTCCTCCGGGTTCTCCGGTTTCTCCCACAAGTCCAAACACATGTGATATAGGCAGTGCTTAATTTGTGAATTGCAAGGTCCAAGAACAGATCGGAGTAACGGATCCGGCATGTTACCGGAGGATGGAGGGGTGTCGCGGACGAAAGTGAAGAGGGTTGGGGAGTCGCGGAAGAAAGTGGAAGTGAAAAGCGGACAGGAGAGGAGGGCGATTGAAGAGGGGGATCGGTAAAATGAAATGTCGGATCGGATTTCAGAGGTGCCGGATCTGGCGTGTTCCGGCACAAACTAAGTCCTGGATATATTGGAATTGAATAAACTAAATTAGCCGTAAGGTGACGCGGTGGCACAGTGGGTAGAAAGCTCACCCCACAGCAACAAGGTCACTGGTTCGAGCCTCGGCTGAGTCAGTTGGTGTTTCTGTGTGGAGTTTGCATGTTCTCCCCGTGTTCGCGTGGGTTTCCTCCGGGTGCTCCGGTTTCCCCCACAAGTCCCAATTCACCTATGCGCTATAGGTGAACTGGGCAAGCTACATTGTGTGAATGAGTGTGTGTGGATGTTTTCCAGTGATGGGTTGCAGCTGGACAGGCATTCGCTGCGTAAAACTTATGCTGTATAGGTTGGCGGTTCATTCCACTGTGGCGACCCCTCATAAATAAAGGGACTAAGCCAAAAAGAAAATGAATTAATGAAATTAGCCATAGTGTATGATTGTGTGTGTGTGTGTGTGTGTGTGTGTGTGTGTGTGTGTGTGTGTGTGTGTGTGTGTGTGTGTGTGTGTGAATGAGAGTGTATGGGTTTCCCAGTACTGGATTGCGGCTGGAAACATATGCTGGAATAGTTAGCGGTTCATTCCGCTGTGGAGACCCCTGATAAATTAGAGACTTAGCTGAAAGAATATGAATGAATGAACACTGTTAAGCTGCGGTCACACTAGTGTTTGTGCGTGCGAAATTCTGCCGTACGGCGCTCCGAAAAGTGGCGGGATTAAACAAGATGATTAGACATTAAAAAAAGCAAGCAATCGGTCCATGTTTAAAATTTCTGTCCAGAAAGGTCATGTTTTGATCCTGGATTGGGCTCACGCAGTCAAGTGATGCGATTTCGCAGGTCAGAGTTTGAACTTTGCACCGCAGCGAACTGCGAAACTTGACACATGACCCTGCGTTTTCAGTCTGACGCATTCGCCTGCGTATAAATGGAAGTCTATGGGGAGAAAAGTCCAGTGTGACGGCAGCTTTAGTGTGATTTTATACAATTTAATGAAGATAAAACACATATTGTGCCTTTAAATTTGAAAACCATAAGTAAGAGAAGCTGTGGCGAGATGTTTTTTTCTGCCAGACGTTTTTCTTTAATGAATTTAAGCTGCCTTCGAAAGAAAAAAAAAAGGAAAAATCTTCAGCCTTTAACTCTAATTGTCCTTAATTCTAATGATTGCACGCTTTGCTTTCCAAGCATTTGAGCGCAGTTAACACACACACACACACACATACACACGCACAATCCAAAGCATTTATCAAGGACTTGTTATTCAGGACTAAATCGTTGTACTTTTTTTTTTAATCTTGACTGTCTGTATGTCTCTATATGTTGGTCTTGTGCACATTTTCTTTAAGGATCTGCTGCCGTTCGCGATTTCACAACCTGCAATCTTCTGGAGCTGCTTCTGATTAGCAATCAGAGGCCCATTAGACGCTCTAATGTACTGTTTCCAGAGCCACATTCATCACGCGGGGTCAATCAGGCCAATCCTACACTCTTCTAGAGGATAGAGGATCACCATTTACAGTACATTAACTGGCGGAAAACTGATTTTTTTAGCATTTACGGATTCATTTGATTATTTGTATAGTGTTCCAGTGAAATTAAAATCTAGATTTTTAGATGTCAGTATCAGTCTGTTAGTTTCATGGACAAAAAAATAAAAAAAATGGTCAAAAAATGGTGTGCGCACCGCCAGCCGAAATGATGTCGCGTGCACCCAAAGCGAACTTCCGCTAACACCGCGATGACGTCACATTCGCCGCTCGCACTCAATGCAAAGTTCAAGCTTGGTGAACTCTGACCTGCGAAATCCTATCACTTGACTGTGTGAGACCAATCCAGGATCAAAACATGACCTCTCTGAACAGAAATTTAAAACATGGAGCAATCGCTCGCTTTTTTTAATGTCTAATCATCTTGTTTAATCCCGCCCCTTTTCGCAGCGCCGTACGACAGAATTTCGCAAGCTCAAACTCTAGTGTGACTTCGACTTAAATCTGCAGGAACCGAGATTGAAAACCCCTGCTGTAGACTGTGTGTCCCTTATATGGAGATGTGTGGGCGTGTCTTATGCTAATTACACTCACTGCAGACACTTAAGTCCTTAATTGAAATACACTACTATCAACTCTTTAGGCAGGAACACTTAAACACGTATTAAAGACAAGAGACAGTCGGTAGCAATAGCCTAGTGGTACTGTGCGCCAACATATAGCACCGTGGTGCTCATGGTCACCTGAGTAAGATTCCCAATCCTTCCCCTCTATCTGCTCCCAATGCTTTCCCCTGCTGAAAAATCCAGCTTCAACCAGCCTAAGCTGGTTGGCTGGTTTTAGCTGGTCGACCAGCCTGGTTTTAGAGGGGTTTTGGCCATTTCCAGCCTGGTCCTAGCTGGTCAGGCTGGGAGTTGACCAGCTAAAACCAGCTTGACAAGCCAAAACCAGCTATGTCCAGCTTAAACCAGGCTGGTTTTAGCTGGGGGTTTTTTAAATAATTATTTATTAGGGGTTTTCACCTTTATTTGATAGGAAAGTAGAAAGTATTGACAGGAAAGAATGAGGAGCAGAGAGAGGGGAAGGATCGGCATAGGACCACGAGGCGGAATCGAACTTGGGTCGCCGTGAACACCGGAGTGCATGTGTCGACGCACTAACCACTACACCACTGGCGCCGACAAGGTTTTAGCTGGTTTAAGCTGGTTATTTTCTAGCCTTACCAGCTAAGACCAGGCTGGAAATGGCTGGAAATCAGCCTGGAAAGGGCCAAAACCCCTCTAAAACCAGGCTGGTCAACCAGCTAAAACCAGCCAACCAGCTTAGGCTAGTTTAAGCTGGTTTTTTCAGAAGGGACCTGTCTGAAATCTCCATATAAAAATATATAAATAAATAAATATTTATCAAGTTATCATATTATCATTATCAAATTATCATTATCAGCTGGTCTGCATAGAGTATAGCCAAAAATAAAAACATACCATTTACATGCACTCAAGTGGTTACAAAGCTTTATTGGTTAATTTTTGTCTGTTGAAAACCCTAACATATATATATATTTTGAGGAACGTTGGCAGCCATTGACTTCTATAGCAGGGAAACAAATAGTATAACTACCAGCATTCTTCAAAATATCTTCTTCTGTGTTCAGCTGAAGAAAATAAACTCAAAACTGAGGGAAAGTAAATAATGACACGCCTGACATTTTTAGGTGAACTATCCCTTTAAATGTCTGCAGTCATCACATTTAGTTTGAACCCAAATATCCTGTTTTGTTTGCCTAATAAGTGCGCTTTTTACTAATACTAAAGTTCACTTCTTTTCCAAAAGGCCTGAAGAAAACATTGAGGTTTTTGGAGGCTTATTAACAGCATTCCTCATGCTTTTGGACTGCAAATAGTCCATCCACCTCACTGTTATCTGTGCCAGTCGAGCACAAAGACGTGTTTAAAAAAACCTGAAGTCTGTGTAAACATTTACCGGCAGAGAGAAGGGGGAAAACAAGCCGAAAAACGCCACGATGGCCGCGTCATGCCAGAGCTGCTGCGGGGCGCCAACAGCTAAATTGGTTTACGAGTTGATGCGAACCAACGCTGATGAACACATAATTGCAAACACAAAGGCAGAACATGAAGCACGGCCTCGAACGGAGACGAAGACAAATAAATAGCCTGTTGTACGAAGATGGAGCTGGAGAAATGGATAAAAGCCTTGTTTATGCTCCACGCATTTACTCCAGCACGAAACAACACCTCAGACACGCTGAGCGCCGTCTCGACACCACTTCAAACACATTAGCGTTAGAAGCGTCTACGATTAGCAGACTGCTAGAATTAGCTTTAACCACAGATCAGATCACCAAACATGACTTGGCATGATTAGACACACATACCAAACTGAGAAAGTGTGCTGGATGTTTACTTCTAGTGTACTTAAAGCTTTAAAGTATTGAGTATTAAAACAATTGGACTTGCAGATTATGTAATAGTAACTAAATAGTAAAGAAAAGGTGTAACTAGACAAGTGATGATAGCTTGACAAAGCCAGGACTGAAAGTTTAAAACAAAAGGTTGAAGGTTTTGCTTAGAGATCCCTGCTGAAACATATAGCTTAAACCAGCCTAAGATGGTTGGCTGGTTTTAGCTGGTCAACCAGGGGTGCGTTTCCCAAACAATGACGTAACTCGCGGCTAAATTATCATAGTGCGATGCATCGTTTGGCAAAAAAACGATGTAGTGACGAGTGTTTCCCAAAACCCCTAGTTTCTCTGTCGCAGATCCATCGCTTGAACCACATTAGTTATAACGTAAAACGCCCATAATGATGCTCTAAACGGGGTGGAGTAACTTCTTTAGAGAACAACCCCATCATTTCTTTGTGCAAATTATATTGTTTTACACAAACACGCATTTCAAATAAAATCCAATATTAGTTTTGGTAAAGACATCCTCTCGCTTTCCATATTAAATAAAATAAATGTAAATGGCACATATAGGGCCTGTGTTTGCTTTACTAATATTATTGAGAAGTTAGACATTATTCATTTCTAAAACATAAAATCACTTACAAAAGCTAAGACTATTCTAATATCATATATAAATCATATCAATAAATAAATAATGAGGCGATTTATTATAAATATATTTACTTTAATAATAATATTAATGATGATGATGATGATGATTATTATTTAGGATATTGTTTATTTATTTTTAAAAAATTACAATTTGACACATGCAAACCACAGCAGAAAGTTCTAACCAGCAGACCCATGTCATATACAGCAGAGAAACTTAATAAATAACCCACTATAAAATAAAAGAATTATCGTATGCTATGTTTTTTATTTTCACAAGCTTTGGAGACGTAACATAATTTCCGCTTTTAAATATACCTATAGCTTTCGCCATGAGGCTGTGTTCAAAATGATATCAATGTTTTCAAAGTGCACTGCGAAGGGAGCACAATTGTAAACATGAAGATCGCTTAAACTGAACTGTAAAAATACTTTGAAAGCAAATTACACCTAAGAGAGATTAACTTAATGCTTTTTTATTTTTAATAATTCCAACTTTGAATGTTAGAATGTTCTAAATGAATAGGGCATAGGGGGGATAGTGGGAATAGAACACAGCCAGGAACTATGCTTTAACTACAGCTCCAGAGGTGTCGTTTCAAGTGCTCAAGTTTGCGACGCAGTTTGCGAATGTTCGTTGGAGCGATGGATTTGGGAAACAGCAAATCAGCGAACTATGTTTGTAACGATGGAACTTGCGACCTTAGTTGGCTAACAATGGTTTTGGGAAACGCACCCCTGCCATTTCCAGCCTGGTCCCAGGCTGACCAGCTAAAACCAGCTTGACCAGCCAAAACTACCTATGTCCAGTTTAAACCAGGCTGGTCAAGTTGGTTTTAGCTGGTTTAAGCAGGTCATTTTTCAGCCTGACCAGCTAAGACCAGGCTGGAAATGACTGGAAGCCAACCTGGAAATGGCCAAAACCCCTCTCAAACCAGGCTGGTCGACCAGCTAAAACCAGCCAACCAGCTTATGCTGGTTTAAGCTGTTTTTTTTTCAGCAGGGATAGTCAATTAGCATGTAAATAGCATGTTTCTAGCACAATTGATGTTTTGCTAACATGAAATAGCTTGTTTTGTGGATTAAACCTGGTAATATTAACCTATTTCCAGCACATTTTACCTCAAGGCTAGCATGTTTTAACATGTAGCACAATTTTTAACATGTTTTACTAAATGGCTAGTATGTTAGCATTTTGCTAGCGTACTTCTAATTTGAAAATAATAACTTTGCCAGTAATTTCTGACATGTTAGCTATAGCATGATTTAACAACCCAACTGAAAAAAACTGCTTAAACCAGCCTAAGCTGTTAAACCAACGCAATTTCACGGCAATTCGTAACTTTTTGATTTAGTGGCTAATTCGTATGAATTCGTACAATCTAATTCGTACAAATTACTATGATTTGCTCATCACCCAATGACAGTTGGGGTTAGGGGTGGGGTTAGGTGCCACGCCTCCTTTTTAAAATCATACATTTTTGTACAACTGAACTCGTACAAATTAGCCACTAAACTGACAAAACGTAAAATACTTACGTTTCCTCGTGAGATCTGGCTGGTTAAACTGATTTTAGCTGGTCGACCAGCCTGGTTTTAGAGGGGTTTTGGCCATTTCCAGGCTGGTTTCCAGTCATTTCCAGCCTGGTCTTAGCTGGTCAGGCTGGAAAATGACCAGCTAAAACCAGCTTGACCAGCCTGGTTTAAGCTGGACTTAACTGGTTTTAGATGGGCTCCCACCCTGGCTAGGCTGGTCAAGCTGGTTTTAGCTGGTCATCTCCCAGCTGGACCAGTTAAGAAATGGCCTGGAAATAAGCCTGGAATAAGCCTGGAAATGGCCGAAACCCCTCTAAATCCAGGCTGGTCAACCAGCTAAAACCAGCTAAGCAGCTTAGGGTGGTTTAAGCAGTTTTTTTCAGTCAGGAAGTAGCTAATTTAATGCTTTAGTATGCTGTATGTTTAATGTATTGTTATACCACTTCAAATGCATTAGCATTAGCTAGAATTGGCTTGTTAGGGGCGGTTTCAAAGAGTTGTAAAACATTATTTGTGTAGTATTTTGAGCTGAAACTTGACATACACACTCTAGGAACCTCAGAGACTTATTTTACATCTTGTAAAAAGAGACATATTGGTTCCTCTTAATACGATTTGCTCATCCACCAATGAGGTGTCGTACGAATTAGCCACTTTTCTGACAATACATACAATAGCTATGTTGTGAGATCAGACTGAAAATACAGATGTTAAGATTTGTTCTGGTATATACTTTGCAGGCGCGTCACTCCATAACGCAAATTAGAAAGTGAAATACAACATTAGAGCGTGAAAAAGTACTTCAGTACCACCATGTAGTATCAAATTCAGCAAAATCCACAGCCGTGAGTGAGTTTAGAGCGTGTTTTGGCTGCTTCGCTGTACATTCAGTCCAGACGGACCTGCTAATGTTATGTCTACAAGCACACACCGAGGTTAAGTGTCTGATTCATTTATTAGTGTTAATTCACCAGTTCACGTTATCAAAATATAGATTAAATTAAAGACCCCCAAGTGTCCCCCCGGCTGGACTTACTTACATTACTGTCTGTTTTAGAAACTAATTTAAGTTCCAGGCAACTTTTCTATTACGGAGTCGGCATTGGGTTTTAGCTGACCCACAAATCCCTGCTGTAAATGAACATTATTCACTGCGCTTTGGACCTCAATTAACTGGACCTGCCACCTGTTTTGTGGAGGCTAAATGGATTTGGAGTTTTCAATAGATTGCTTCTTGTGCTACATGATAAAAAAAAGAGAGAGAATATATTGAGTCTCAGCAAGCTTACACCACCGCCCTGTTAGGATATAAACACATGGAAATCATTATGAAATCAAATGTATCTGCAAACCTGGCGAGAGATCGATTATTGCGACATTTTCCTTTTCTTCACTCCAAGTTTGCACACATTTTGACAAACGTGCATCTTTTTTGTGACGTTTAGAAACAGCATGTTTATTATCTCTCTGATATGAACGTAGACATTTTAATACAAGGCCTGAATATGAAGATTATTGTAGGTTTACCTTCTCTGAAAATGTTGAACATATTGAGTTTTGTTATAGAGTTATTGTATTTACTCATATTTTGAATGAGCTTTTCATTTGCATATTTTGAGTTTCATTTTAGATTTAGAACACTACTATTATTATTTATATTATTAATTCTTTAGTGAAAAATCCAGCTTAAACCAGCCTAAGCTGGTTGGCTGGTTTTAGCTGGTCGACCAGCCTGGTTTTAGAGGGGTTTTGGCCATTTCCAGGCTGGTTTCAAGCCATTTCCAGCCTAGTCTTAGCTGGTCAGGCTGGGAGTTGACCAGCTAAAACCAGTTTGACCAGCCAAAACCAGCTATGTCCAGCTTAAACCAGGCCTGGAAATGGCCAAAACTCTCTAAAACCAGGCTGGTCGACCAGCTAAAACCAGTCAATGTGCTTAGGCTGGTATAAGCTGGATTTTTTAGCAGGGTTGGCTTAAATAAATACTTATATCAATTAATATTATTATTATTATTATTATTATTTTTATTATTCATTAACTTCATTCATTCATTCATTTTCTTGTCGGCTTTGTCCCTTGCGGGGTCGCCACAGCGGAATGAACCGCCAACTTATCCAGCACGATTTTACGCAGCGGATGCCCTTCCAGCCGCAACCCATCTCTGGGAACTTCCACACACACATTCACACTCATACACTACGGACAATTTAGCTTACCCAATTCACCTGTACCGCATGTCTTTGGACTGTGGGGGAAACCGGAGCACCCGGAGGAAACCCACGCGAACCCAGGGAGAACATGCAAACTCCACACAGAAACGCCAACTGACCCAGCCCAGCCGAGGTTCGAACCTGCGACCCAGCGACGTTCTTGCTGTGAGGCAACAGCACTACCTACTGCGCCACTGGGTTGCCCCTATTCATTAACTTATATCAATTATTATTATTATTATTATTATTATTCATTAACTTATATCAATTATTATTATTATTATTATTATTATTATTATTATTATTATTATTATTATTATTAATATTATTATTTATTAGCTTATATCAATCATTATTATTGTTATTATTATTATTATTATTTTTATTATTATTATCATTATTATAATTCATTAACTTATATCAATTATTATTATTATTATTATTATTATTATTTATTAGCTTATATCAATTATTATTATTATTCTTATTCATTAACTTATATCAATTATTATTATTATTATTATTATTATTTATTAGCTTATATCAATTATTATTATTATTATTATTATTCATTAACTTATATCAATTATTATTATTATTATTATTATTATTATTCATTAACTTATATCAATTATTATTATTATTATTATTATTATTATTATTATTATTATTCATTAACTTATATCAATTATTATTATTATTATTATTATTATTATTATTATTATTATTATTATTCATTAACTTATATCAATTATTATTATTATTATTATTATTATTCATTAACTTATATCAATTATTATTATTATTATTATTATTATTATTATTATTATTATTATTATTATTATTCATTAACTTATATCAATTATTATTATTATTATTATTATTATTATTATTATTCATTAACTTATATCAATTATTATTATTATTATTATTATTATTTATTAGCTTATATCAATTATTATTATTATTATTATTATTATTATTATTATTCATTAACTTATATCAATTATTATTAGTATTATTGTTATTATTATTTTTATTCATTAACTTATATCAATTATTATTATTATTATTATTATTCATTAACTTATATCAATTATTATTGTTATTATTATTATTATTATTATTCATTAACTTATATCAATTATTATTATTATTATTATTATTATTATTATTATTTATTAGCTTATATCAATTATTATTATTATTATTATTATTATTATTATTATTCATTAACTTATATCAATTATTATTATTATTATTATTATTATTATTATTTATTAGCTTATATCAATTATTATTATTATTATTATTATTATTATTATTCATTAACTTATATCAATTATTATTAGTATTATTGTTATTATTATTATTATTATTATTATTATTATTATTATTCATTAACTTATATCAATTATTATTATTATTATTATTATTATTATTATTATTATTATTCATTAACTTATATCAATTATTATTATTATTATTATTATTTATTAGCTTATATCAATTATTATTATTATTATTATTATTATTATTATTCATTAACTTATATCAATTATTATTAGTATTATTGTTATTATTATTATTATTATTATTATTATTATTATTATTATTATTATTATTCATTAACTTATATCAATTATTATTATTATTATTATTATTATTATTATTATTCATTAACTTATATCAATTATTATTATTATTATTATTATTATTATTATTATTATTATTATTATTATTTATTAGCTTATATCAATTATTATTATTATTATTATTATTATTATTATTATTCATTAACTTATATCAATTATTATTAGTATTATTGTTATTATTATTTTTATTCATTAACTTATATCAATTATTATTATTCTTATTATTATTATTATTATTCATTAACTTATATCAATTATTATTGTTATTATTATTATTATTATTCATTAACTTATATCAATTATTATTATTATTATTATTATTATTATTATTATTATTATTATTATTATTATTATTCATTAACTTATATCAATTATTATTAGTATTATTGTTATTATTATTTTTATTCATTAACTTATATCAATTATTATTATTATTATTATTATTATTATTCATTAACTTATATCAATTATTATTGTTATTATTATTATTATTATTTATTAGCTTATATCAATTATTATTATTATTATTATTATTATTATTATTCATTAACTTATATCAATTATTATTATTATTATTATTATTATTATTTAGCTTATATCAATTATTATTATTATTATTATTATTATTATTCATTAACTTATATCAATTATTATTAGTATTATTGTTATTATTATTTTTATTCATTAACTTATATCAATTATTATTATTATTATTTTTATTCATTAACTTATATCAATTATTATTATTATTATTTTTATTCATTAACTTATATCAATTATTATTATTATTTTTTTTTTCATTAACTTATATCAATTATTATTATTATTATTTATTAGCTTATATCAATTATTATTATTATTATTTTTTATTCATTAACATATCAATTATTAGTGTTGTGGTTTTTATTTAACTTTTATTAATTATTATTGTTATAGTTATTAAAAATATTATTGTTAATAATATTATTATTTATTAGCTTAAATCAACTACTATTTTTTTATTAGCTTATATGAATTATTATTACTATTATTATTTAGCTTATATCGTTCATTCATTCATTTTCTTTTCGGCCTAGTCCCTTTATTAATCAGGGGTCGCCACCGCAGAATGAACCGCCAACTTATCCAGCACATGTTTTAAGCAGCGGATGCCCTTCCAGCTGCAACCCAACACTGGGAAAAATCCACACACTCTTGCACACACTCACATACACTGCGGCCGATTTAGCTTATTCAATTCCCCTATAGCACATGTGTTTGGACTGTGGGGGAAACCGGAGCACCCGGAGAAAACCCACGCCAACACGGGGAGAACATGCAAACTCCACACAGAAATGCCAACTTACCCAGCTGGGACTCGAACCAGCGATCAGTTCACTTACAATTGCAAAAGCTCTAAAAAAATACTTTAAATAGTTTTTAAATCTTTATTAATTAACAACAACACTGGACAATAATTGCTGTCATGTACTGTATTTCACAAAAACCTATACAGTTATTTATAAATTCCATTATTTTTCATTTTAAGATTCTGTAAAAAAAACGAAATTGTATGAAAATAGACTGAAGTATATCAAAAACCACATGAAACCATAAAAATACCTCATTTCTAATAATTAGTGCAAAGATTAATTGCACGCTAATTAATCACATCCGAAATAAAAGTTGTTTTGACGTAATATTTGTGTCTGTTATCATGAATAGCTTACACACAAACACACACACACACACACACACACACACACACACACACACACACACACACACACACACACACACACACACACAGTGCTCAGCTTATATGAGTACACCCCTCACAAATCTCTCTTTTAAATTCGTATTTTTAATAGGAAATCTGGAGCTTATCTAACAAAATAACTTACGATAACGCTCCAAAAACTAGCACAGCCAAATTTATGTTATAGAAAAATATTAAATACAAATTTATAAAAGAGGAAAAATCAAGAGAAGCAAAAAAAATGGAAAGATTTAGTTGAAATTTTGTACGTTTTAATTTTATTTGCAATATTTTGCTTGAATTTAATTGTATTAACTTTCAATTTCTAAAGATGTTTGTTGACTAAAATATTATTTTAATAAATAAATCTCTTTAATAAATCTGTTTTGTTTAAATGCACCAAAATACACTGCCTATATTCACTGAGAAATAGAGAAACTTATTTGGTCACACTTTATTTTGTCTGCTTTGTTTGTTGAGTTTAAGTTACATTGCATCTACATGCCAACTAATTCTCATTAGATTATAAGTAGACTGTTAGGTTGGGGTTAGGGTTGAAGTTAGGGTGTGGATGTACTTGCTAAGTTTCTTATAGTCAGTTAAATGTCTGTTGAAGGAGCAGTATCAACAGATTATTAATATTAGGGTTAGGGTTAGGGTTATTTATTTAATAAATATTCATATTAATTAAATGAAGTGTTTCCAAATGTTCATTTTCAAAATGGGGTGTATTCAACTATGCTGAGCACTGTACATAGAAACAAAACTATACAAAACAATTTTGTCACAGATATTTAATTTTATATATCTAATATATAATTCACATCTAAATATAAATAGTTTCTCTAATATATGTGTGTATTTATATACCCATAATAAAAATACATAGTAGCCTACACAAACTGAAAATTGTCAAAACAAATCTTTAATTTTGTGTGCGATTAAATAATGCACAACTGATAATGTGTCAATAAAAGGCTTTAATTTCGCAGATAAATCCTTTCAGCTTTCCAGTGTGTGAGTTCAGTTTTGTGAGCTTCAGCCGATCTGCCAAAAACCGCTGAATCTGTTCCCCTTTCCTCCAAATAAATCTGCAATTCGGATGGTTCCGGACCAGCCGAGCAGAACCGCCTGACAGCCCAGGAGCTCCAGCATTCATCCAGAGTGCTCCCCGGCCTGCAGCTCATTATGATGCCGGCCGAGGCGTTCCATTCCCGGCTCCACTCACACCCGCCCCCCGCTCCTCTCCATCACCATCCAGCCTATTTGTTTTATACGAGCGCCATTTGACCGCCTCAAGGCTTATCGTCCTGTTCTGGAGGACATATTAGTCACTGATGTGATATAATTTACTGAAGGTTGTTTAATGTGTTTAAGAAATATAAGCGCATGTTTAATCTGAAAGAGTGCAATAGCGCCGTGCCGTGGACAAAAGAGGAGCTACACCCAGTGTGCGAATTATACATTGAAGATTTTTCGGTAATGCTAGTTTGTGTAATACATTCTTCAGTCATTTATGTATTTATTTAAGTTACATCTCATTTATTAATAAAACATATTTCAGGTTTCATCGTTTTGAGGGTTATTTAGAGTACAGTATCCTCTGATTAGCTATTTCAGAGGTTACTGTAGGTCAAACTATACAAACTATGCATCTAATTTGAGTTTACTTTCAGGCTATATGTTGGAACAAACCCCTATTTTACAAGAAAACAGTTTTGTGAACACTTATAGTGTCCATCAGTGCTTTTGACCTAGTTTCAAACTGTTGAATCAATTTCTTTTCTGGCATAGAGTGATTGGTGCGATTATGCATTCACAATGGTATGAACCATAATAGGGGTGGTCATATGTATATTTATTTATTCATTCATTCATTCATTCATTTTATTTTCAGCTTAGTCCCTTTATTAATCCGGGGTCGCCACAGCGGAATGAACCGCCAACTTATCCAGCACCTTTTTACGCAGCGGATGCCCTTCCAGCGGCAACACATCTCTGGGAAACACACACTCATTCACACTCATACACTGTGGATAATTTAGCCTACCCAATTCACCATGTGTTTGGACTGTGGGGGAAACCGGAGCACCCGGAGGAAACCCCACACGAACGCAGGGGAGAACATGCAAACTCCACACAGAAACGCCAACTGACCCAGCCGAGGATCGAACCAGCGACCTTTTTGGTGTGAGGCGACAGCACTACCTACTGCGCCACTGCGTCGCCTATGTATATTTATATTATTGATTATTTTAATTATTAACATTGTTATTTAAAATACAGATCAGATTGAACTATTTCCCAGTATTAAAGGGCTCACCCTGCAAACATCTTGTTTTCAAGTCCTTTGGGGGGGGGGGGGGGGGGGGGTCAAGCGTTAATTAGGGGGGTAAAGCCCCCTGTAATTCGCATTCTGGCTACACCGAATTGAGTTAATAACAAGAAAAAAAAACTGCGACAAATACAAATAATAATACAAATAACGATACACTTACTTTCCTTCGGCTTGGCCACTGATTTATCAGGGGTTGCCACCCCTGAATGAACCGCTAATTACATAGCATATGTCGTACAGTGCGCCTAAGCTATGGAATGGCCTACCCATCAGCATCAGGAATGCCGCTTCTCTGGACTGTTTTAAGAAACTTCTCAAGACTCACCTTTTACCATTGCTTTTAACTTAGATTAATTGTTTTTGTTAATGTAATCATCCAGTTGTATTGAATCGTTCATATTTTATTGTGGTCTTTTTACTGTTTTTATTGTTCTGCTTTGTTTGCCTTGTAGCGCTTTGGGTCTGAGAAAAGCGCACTATAAATAAAATGTATAATTATTATTATTATTATTATTATTATATGCAAATAACTCCACACAGAAATGCAGACTGACCCAACCGGGAGTCGAACCCGTGACCTTCTTGCTGTGAGGCGACAGTGCTAACCACTGAGCCACCTGTGTAAGTTAATCCACTGGCTTTGTTTTGATAATCTTCGATCAAAATCTGATCATTCGCTTCTGCGTTTGGAGAGGCGGTCCTTCTCTGATGATGTCAGTTAGACACATCGTACACAATATTCTTAACCACGCCCCTTTTACCGTTAGTTTGCTATGAGGGAATGATGCTCAAAAAGAAAGCCACACTCACTACTCAATATTCCGTTTCAGTTCAGGGCAGCACAGTGGCGCAGTGGGTAGCACGATCACCTCACAGCAAGAAGGTCGCTGGTTTGAGCCCCGGCTGGGTCAGTTGGCATTTCTGTGTGGAGTTTGCATGTTCTCTCAATGTTGGCGCGGGTTTCCTCCGGGTGCTCCGGTTCCCCCACAGTCCAAACACATGCGCTATAGGAGAATTGAATGAACTAAATTGGCCGTAGTGTAAGAGTGTGAAAGAGTGTGTATGGGTGTTTCCCAGTGTTGGGTTGCAGCAGGAAGGGCATCCGCTGTGTAAAACATATGCTGGATAAGTTGGCTGTGCATTCCGCTGTGGCGACCCCTGATTATTAAAGGGACTAAGCTGAAAAGAAAATGAATGAGTTCATCAATATACTGATTAAAAAACTCTCAGCAACTTCCCCTTCCTAACCATCTTCTCTAGGTCACCCTAACAGCTACCTAGCAATCACTAAGCTCCATGTCAACTACAAATATGTGATATTTTTTGTAATATTCAAGCTTCTTCTTTCAATAATAAGTCCTCTCTCCTTTTTTAAGCTTGCTGAAGAGTATTTCATCTTCTCAAGGACTTGCAGACATCGAGGTCAGGACTTGGCTTTCCAATTCATGTCTTGGATTTGCGCAGGCCAGTCAAGCTCTTCCACACGTGTAAATCATTTCTTTATGGACCTCGCTTTGTGCACATGGACACTGACCTGCTGAAGCACAGAAACGTTTGGTTTAAATGGAGATTATTCTGCAGTGATGTCTTTTCTAAGAAATGTTATGATTACCATAGTAGAGAAATGACTAGACCTGTTCTTTCCAAAACAATGAATAAACAACCCAATGACACACTGATGTCTACATGACATCAGAAAACAAGTCAAAAATATAAATTTCATTCAGCTTTCAGATGAATTGCATTTATTAATTGAACATTTCTTATATTCTAATACTCTTTGTGTCATTATTTTGGTGGTCAAAAGAGCATCAGTGTGTGGATGTCAAATAGACATCAAATTGACATCTAACTTTGGCGTCAAAAAACACGTCAAAAATCGATTACAGGATGGATTTTGGACATGTTTTGACACCAATATTAAATGTCAATTTGACGTCAATTTGATCAGCTTTCAGATGAATTACACATTTCTTTTATTATAATACTTTTTGTGTCATTATCTTGGTGGTCAAAAAAGCATCAGTGTGTGGATGTAAGTTTAGTGTCAAAGATTTACTACAAGATGGATTTTTGACGTGTTTTGATGCCATATTAGATCTCAATTTAACGTCGTTTTGACATCAAGGTAGTTTGCATGCAATATAGGGATACACAATTCAGTGTATATTTGTAAATGAAGCTTACAAATGTCAAAAAGACATCAAATTGACATCTAACATTGGCATCAAAAATCGATTACAGGATGGATTTTTGACGTGTTTGACTCTAATATTAGATGTTAATTTTATGTGAATTTGATTCGGCTATTAGATGAATTATACATTTCTTATATTATAATATTTTTTGTGTCATTATTTTGGTCAAAAAAGCATCAGTGTGTGGATGTCAAATAGACGTTCAATTGACATCTAATTTTAGTGTCAAAAATTGACTACAAGATGGATTTTTGACGTGTTTTGATGCCAATATTAGATGTCAATTTGAAGTCGTTCTGACATTAAGGTAGTTTGCATGCAATATAGGGACAAACAATCCAGTGTATATTTGTAAATGAAGCTTACAAATGTTAAAAAGATATCAAATTGACATCTAACATTGACATCAAAAAACACATCAAAAAATCGATTACAGGATGAATTTTGACACGTTTGACACCAATATTAGATGTCAATTTGATGTCAATTTGATCAGCTTTCAGATGAATTATACATTTCTTATATTATAATACTTTTTGTGTCATTATTTTGGTGGTCAAAAGGGCATCAGTGTGTGGATGTCAAATAGACATCAAATTGACATCTGACTTTGGCATCAAAAAACATGTCAAAAATAGATTACAGGATGGATTTTTGACATGTTTTTGTCGCCAATATTAGATGACAATTTGACATTGTTTTGACATCAAGGTAGTTTACATGCATTGTAAGCATACTAAACTAAGGCTTTCAGATGTGAAAGTAAAATCAAATTGACATCTAACATTGGCGTCAAAAAACACGTCAAAAATCCATTAGATGTCAATTTTACGTCAATTTGATTCAGCTTCCTGACGAATTACACATTTCTTATATTATAATACTTTTTGTGTCATTATTTTGGTGGTAAAAAGAGCATCAGTGTGTGGATGTCAAATAGACGTCAAATTGACATCTGACTTTGGCGTCAAAAATCAATTACAGGATGAATTTTTGACGTGTTTTGTCGCCAATATTAGATGTCAATTCGACGTCATTTTGACCTTGTGGTAGTTTACATGTATTGTAAGGATCCAAAATCCAATGTATATTTATAAGTGAAACTTTCAGGTGTCAAAAAGACATCAAATTGACATCTAACATTGGCATCAAAAATCGATTACAGGATGGATTTTTGATGTGTTTTGACACCAATATTAGATGTTAATTATACATCAATTTGATTCAGCTTTTGCATGAATTATACATTTCTTATAATATAATTCTTTTTGTGTCATTATTTCGGTGGTCAAAAGGGCATCAGTGTGTGGATGTCAAATAGACATCAAATTGACATCTAATCTTAGTGTCAAAAAACATGTCAAAAATTTATTACAGAATGGATTTTGGACGTGTTTTGACACCAATATTAGATGTCCATTTTACGTCAATTTGATTCAGCTTTTAGATTAATTATACATTTCTTATAATACTCTTGGTGTCATTATTTCGGTGGTCAAAAGAGCATCAGTGTGTGGATGTCAAAAAGACGTCCAATTGATATCTAACTTTGGTGTGAAAAACACGTCAGAAATCGTTTACAAGATGGATTGTGGACGTGTTTTGACGTCAATATTAGATGTCAATTTGACATCATTTTGACCTTGTGGTAGTTTACATGTATTGTAAGGATACAAAATCCAGTGTATATTTATAAGTGAAGCTTTCAGGTGTCAAAAAGACATCAAATTGATGTCTAACATTGGCATCAAAAACCACGTCAGAAATCGATTACAAGATGGATTTTGGACGTGTTTTGACGCCAATATTAGATGTCAATTTAACGTCATTTTGACATCAAGGTAGTTTACATGCATTGTAAGGATAGAAAATCTAGTGTATATTTGTAATTGAAGCTTGCAAATGTCAAATAGACATCAAATTGACATCTAACATTGACATCAAAAAACAAGTCAAAAATCGATTACAAGATGGATTTTTTGACGTATTTGACATACTTCTTATATCATAATACTTATTGTGTCATTATTTTGGTGGTCAAAAGGTCATCAGTGTGTGGATGTCAAATAGACGTCAAGGTTTTGATTTTTGACATGTTTTTTTTATGTCGTTTTGACATCAAGGCTCTCCACAGGGAATAAAACCATAGCAAGTTCAAAGAGAAATCCTTAGTCGATTATAAATGGTTAAAGAAAGATTCATGTTTAGCTTTCTGTGTTAATAACATGCCGTACAGCTGATAATAATTTAATAGGAGTCTGTGTTTGTGAACCAGTTCGATGTTTCTTGAAAAGAAAAACAATGAAATCCCCTGTGCTTTATTTAGACTTTGATCACATTAAATGCCGTTTGATTGTAGCACGAGGTTCTGATTTACAGTAGAGATATTTTTAACTCCACTTCCTTTGTTGTGAGGTCTGAGAGCCGTCAAAGTGACAGCTGCGTCCACTGCTACACAAAAGCCAATAAAAGTCTGGCGTGATGGACGAAGATCTGACATGATGCTCTGTGATTTATAGACATGAGCTCAAAGAAAAGGCACGCTGGAATTATAGTAAACAAAATAATAACTTGAAATCGCTTCGCTGAGGTTCGGGTTGTCAGAGACGAGGAAATAAAACGAAAAATAGCGTTCGCAGCCCTTCTCTGCCTCTTTCTTGTTCTGCCCCACATTTTCATCATCAAAGCGCTTCTGCGGTCCCATAGCAGGCTTTCCTCACAGTCTGCTAACCATACTGTCCTCTGGCACACTGTTCGTTTGTGCTAACGTTTTAATTAGCCATCAGCAGGGAAGCGCACACGAGCTTGCACTTGCGCAAACACAGAAGGAGCATGTCAAGAACAATATTACACTGTCTGTCAGCTATGAATATCCTTTTGATCAATAAATGATTTAATCAGGTCAGGTATACGCCTCCAAGAAATTTGTGTCTTCTTTAAAAGGGAAGACATTTCCTTAGAAGCAACAGGAATCATTGTAATTGATGCACTGCTATGTGGGTCGATGATGATAAATTAATCTATTAATTTAAACATAAATACGTTATCAATGCAAACGACTTTGCACTTACTATACTGAACATGTTTTGTTTCTGGATTAAAATGAATTCTATATTTTAATGTTGGCATTAGGGATGGGCGATACCACAATTTTTAAATGCGATACGATACCGATACTTTTTGTTAACATTTTTACGATACCGATACCACTTATTATTTAAAATGTTAATGTGAGTTTTCTAAATAATGTTAATTAAAAAAATAAATATATATATATATATATATATATATATATATATATATATATATATATATATATATACATATATATATATATATATATATATATATATATATATGTATATATATATATATATATATATATATATATATATATATATATATATATATATATTAGTGGTGGGTCGTTATCGGCGTTAACGTGCTGCATTAATGCAAAACTCTCATCGGGCGCTAAAAAAATATCGCCGTTAATCTATTCTCAAAGTTGGGTTGGGAGCTGGGTCTATTCTACGCAAGCTATGATGACTTTCACCTTGATATTTGAGCGCGGAAGTCAAACCGGTGAACCGTCTGACAAAAAACTACCCTTCTGAATTATTTGCCTTAATACACAATAATATAATGAAGGTGTTTACGTGAAGTGCTTTCATGTATGAGTTTCCTGTAATTTTGGGTGACTTTAACTGCAGTTCGGCAGTTTCACTTTCACTCATGAACATTTCATTCATTAGGGGTATTAGACGCAAATAAGGAGTAAGGACTGGTGAGAGTGTTATGGATTTTAATAACGCACGCCGAATGGAAAGAAAAAAACTTCCGCATTTCACGTGTGTGGATCTTGTCAGAAAATATGGCGAAAAGTCCTGCATGACGGTAATAGTTTGATTGTAGTGTTTACTTCAATAATGCCACTAATATCTGCATACTCCACGTCTTAATTCCATTTCTGTTTAGTTCAGCTATGACTTTAGTTGGATTAAGGTCATCAAAAATCTCTGTTTGGAGCTTATGTAGGCCTACTGTTCAACATTCATGTTTAACTGAATAAACAGTTAGTAAACACAAGTACATCTTACTGAACATCATTTCTTTTGATCACCAATTATCACAGCAGAACAGTTTCTCAAGCAGTTTGTGATGCATTTTGGAAACAGGAGATGAGCCCCTGTTCTAATGCGCCACCTGGCTTGAGAAACCTGTTCTCAAAGACTTACTTTTAGTCATTATTTGGGTAGCACACATATTCTGAATGCCTTCGGCAGAATTCATAGATTAATTCCAAGATTACAGTGAGATTAATTTAGATAAAAAAAATGTATCTATGCCCACCTATAATATCTATCTATCTATCTATCTATCTATCTATCTATCTATCTATCTATCTATCTATCTATATATATATATATATATATATATATATATATATATATATATATATATATATATATATACTCACTGCATACACAAACATACTGTATATACACACTGCACAGATACACACACACACACTTATATTTATTCTTATTCACCTAATGATAATGAGAGAGAGAGGGAGAGAGAGAGAGAGAGAGAGAGATGATTTATTATTTTGATTTATTATTTTATTATTTTATTTGTATTTTTATTTAATTATTAGTATTATACTATATATTATAATACTATACAATTATTTGCTGAGCTTATTATGTGTATATATATATAGGTTGGTTTTGGTTGAAGGCAGGGGTGATGCTTGTATGTGCCCTATGACAACATTCCAATGGTCTCGCGAGGCAGGGGGCGGTAGTGTCGTGGACGAAAGTAAAGAGGTGGGGAGGGGGGATTGTTGGGCATGTTGTATGTCGCAGATAAAAGTGAAGAGCAGAGGGAGGTGTCGCAAAAGCGAAGACGGGGGGTTATGGTTGCGGACAATAGTGAAAAGGGAGGAATGGGGTTGGGTGATGTTGGAGGACCCATAATAGTAGAACTGGGGGCCCCAAAATGGCTTGGGGAATCGTCCTAACTTTCCCCCCTAGTGGCGCACTTTGTTTATACTTCTGCGTCAAGTGATCGGCGTGACCCATGGTGCAAGCCTCGTGCGTAGTCGTGCATTTATACTTCTGCGCGCTGTTTCTGTTTCTCTGCAATACACTTCCAAAACGCTAGCTGGCAGTAGGTGTTTATGTTCCTCTGTGTCGAGTTTCTTCGCTGTTTTTTTTGTTTTTCCTGAACACTTCCTTAATGTACAAGTGGCTCAAATTCGCTCATTTTGAGGTGGGAACCGGCAGACGTGCAACAACTTTAATCATAAAGTAAACACAAAACAACAGTCTCCATCCGGAGCTCCTTCACGGGACTCCACACTTGTAAACGCTTGCTGCATCGGGCGCAGCTCTCACCTCCGCCCACACTCGTCAGCGCTACCAAGCTGACCAACCACAGAGCTTGTGCTACGCGTACGCGTTACATTTTTTGAGAGGTGCGCGTCAACGTCACCGACGGCCACGGCGAGGGGCTATGCGTCCACGCGTAGGCTGCACCGTAGCATACGCGTGCGCTTGACGCACAAGTATAAATCAGCCTTAAGGTGGAGGGCCTTTCAAGTCAAGAGTTTTCAGGACCACACTACAAACAAAAGGGAATGGGAAATTTATCTGAATAAACCAGCTACAGCAGCAATATGGCTGCAAAACCTAGTATGGACAAATGTAATGTTTTACATATGTAAAATAAGGACATTATTTATGTTTTTTACTACAATCAAGCAACTAATTCATAACGACATTAATGTATCATGGTCATGATCTTCAAAGACACAAAAATGACTTGACAGAATAGGCCAGTCGGGTGGAAGGGAATTTGCTTTTTACAGCACGTCTGGTATAATGTTAATGTTGTTTTCTTGTGGTTACCTCCATAAATATGATCACCGTGCAGTTTTGTGCTTCTTGCAACATGATCCACCAGACGTAACAGGGACGCTGAGGAAACCCGCAGGAAGGCATGCGTGTAGGAGTTGGGATATAAAATAGAATTCAGAATAGGTCTTATTCTGCTCTGTCACTCGACTGTAAGTTACTGCAAAGTGTTTGGATATGACCGTACAAGGCTTCCACTGTGGTCTTCAAAAAAACATTCTTTTACAAACAAATGACAGTTGACATTCATTATAACAATCCCACTGCTCTAAGAACAAACATCTTTTAAATCCTGGATTAACTAGAAGCTTCAGTCGTCGAGACGCTCTTTACTTTTCTCACCTTAATCTAGACAAGCTGTAAGATCTGAACCAATTAATGCAACGCCCCAGAGAGACTGAAAAATGAGGATTTTGTAAACACCACAACACAGTTAGAACCGTTGTGTCATGTTTTTACACTCGGTAATTTCATTTGACAGAGCGGTCTGGCCTGCATTATGGTGTGGCCGCTTGTCTCACGTCTGATCTCAGACTTAAGGAGGTTTTCTCATATTCTCCGGCACCTTCCTTTGATTAAACTAGGCCCAGTTCTGTGAAATTGACTGTGGTGACGTCTACAATCGCGGCACCTCCAAACGTGAGGCCTAACAACTGAATGATAACGGCATGTAGAGTAGTCAAGTTACGGCCGTGTTTGCCAGATTCCACTGAGCAGTCGTTTTTTATTTAACTTTGGTCTGGAATCATGCCAACTGTATGATAATTGCGTTTCATCTAGCATCTCATTCTTCCATCCAAGCGATGGTTCACAGATGAGGAGGCACTGAGGTACCAGTCATACTAATTAAAGATAAAACTCCTCAAGAATAGTTCCCAGGTGAAGGTGACAGTGAATGTAATAAAGCCAATCCCAAATGCCTCAGCAGTTTAAGGAAAATTGTCCTAAAGAGAGATGGTGGAGAGTTTCATATCTGTCACCACTCACCTATAATAATAATAATAATAAATAATAATAGTAATAATAAAATTCATGAAAATATGAGCTATTCGTTACCCTACTATATTAATTAATATTCTTTTTTTTTTGTTCGTGCATTCAGGTTCTGCACTAATATTGACACTCATTGTAAGAAAAGTCTCACATTTCATTCATTCATTTTCTACCGCTTTTCCGGGGCCGGGTCGCGGGGGCAGCAGTTTTAGGAGAGAACCCCATACTTCCCTCTCCCCAGACACTTCCTCCAGCTTCTCCGGGGGGATCCCGAGGCGTTCCCAGGCCAGCCGAGAGACATAGTCCAGTGTTCCCCGAGGCCACCTCCTGGTGGGACATGCCTGGAACACTTCCTTAGGTAGGCATCCAGGAGGCATCCAAAACAGATGCCCGAGCCACCTCAGCTGACTTCTCTTGATGTGGAGGAGCAGCGGCTCTACTCCGAGCTCGTCCCGGGTGTCAGAGCTCCTCACCCTATCCATAAGGGTGAGCCCTGCCACCCTGCGAAGAAAACTCATTTCAGCCTCTTGTATCCAAGATCTTGCTCTTTCGGTCATTATCCAAAGCTCATGACCATAGGTGAGAGTAGGAACGTAGATTGACCGGTAAATCGAAAGCTTTGCCTTTTGGCTCTGCTCCTTCCTTACCAAAACAGACCGGTACATCGACCGCATTACTGCTGCTGCTGCACCAATCCACCTGTCAATCTCACGCTCCATCCTTCCTTCACTCGTGAACAAAACCCCAAGATACTTGAACTCCTCCACCTGGGGTAAGGACTCTCCTCCAACCTGAAGATTCCTGTTTCAGTATCTGAAATTTTCAGACACCGACAGGATTTTATCAGAGGAAAAATCTGATCGCAACGGCCAATAAGATGTTGTTGGCGAACGTCAAACCTTCGAACAAAGACTCCAGATTTTAGCGTAGGATTATAGGTATCTATTAGGACAGTGGTCCTCAACCACCAGGCCGTGGACCGGTACCAGTTCGAGGATCAATTGGTACTGGGCCGCACAAGAAATCATTAATTTTTCCTTTTTATTTATTATCTGAGTCTGAACAATCTTTATTTTGAAAAGTCTTTTATTTTGAAAAATGACCGTATTCTCTCGCCTACATTTCAGTCACTTGAGCACCCAAATTTATCCCATAAGCAGCTAAATGAATAAGAAATGAGTTTGCGAAGGGGGAAAGTCCCAGTGAAGGACTTACAACCCTCCTGAAAAATCCAGCTTAAACCAGCCTAAGCTGGTTGGCTGGTTTCAGCTGGTCGACCAGCCTGGTTTTAGAGGGGTTTTAGCCATTTCCAGGCCGGTTTCCAGCCATTTCCAGCCTGGTCTTAGCTGATCAGGCTGGGAGTTGACCAGCTAAACCAGCTTGACCAGCCAAAACCAGCTATGTCCAGCTTAAACCAGGCTGGTCAAGCTGGTTTTAGCTGATTTAAGCTGGTCATTTTCCAGCCTGACCAGCTAGACCAGGCTGGAAATGGCTGGAAACCAGCCTGGAAATGGCCAAAACCCCTCTAAAACCAGGCTGGTCGACCAGCTAAAACCAGCCAACCAGCTTAGGCAGGTTTAAGCAGTTTTTTTCAGCAGGGAAACTGCCAAGGAATAGATCCGCAACCCATTTATCAACAAACCAGGTGAATCCACCATGGCTGTGCAAGAAGATCAACTGATGGTGATATTGCGCCTTTTCTAGAGTTCGCACAAGTTTGTTGTTTCCAAAAGTGGCGTGACGCGCTCACGCATTCCAGACCAGACGCACCCAGTTGAATGAATCCCATGAGCGCATCGCGAGACACGTGACAAGAACTAACTGATCAGCTTCAGCTTATTTGGAACATACACATTTCGGTAAGACTAATTATCTCAAACACAGAACACCCAAACAATGGTCGCCTAGCAGCCTACATCCTTCAAAACACAGCCCCTCTGCCCCCCACCCCAAACCATCCCCCCAAAGGCCGTGGTAAACTTGTCAAGTGTTGACCAGTCCGCTGTGTTAAAAAGGTTGAGGACCACTGTATTAGGACATCTAAAAACGTCTCTCAAATGACCAAATCGTAGCTGAAATTGCAAAATGTGAGCTGAAGGTTTAACAATAAAATTCAACTTAACTCATCTTTATTTCTATAGCACTTTTACAATGTAGATTGTGTCAAAGCAGCTTCACATAGAAGATTGTAGTGAATTGGAACAGTGTCAGTTCAGTTTTCAGAGTTGAAGTTCAACTTCAACCGGAGAGGTTGGAGAGCGCTGGACGTCCATCGTGGAGAAGCTGCAGGTGGGACAGGTCAACGGCTGGTGTACAGACTGTCCCTTCAGAATTAATGCGAGAACTCGTCTGTCACTGGGGTCTTACAAGGATCAGTCTCATGCTCTCGACTCCTCCCCACATAGCAAATGTTTTCTGGCCCAGCTCCGGGCCACACAATAAGTTTTCCCTCGGCCCAAGTACCGCAAAAAATTATGGTCCTGAAGTGGCCCATAACTGGATTAAAGACAAGGGCCATACATGGGCCATAACCGGCCTGAATCTCAGCCAATTTATTAACTGGCCCTGAACTGGGCCAAAACAGGTTTATTATTTGTACCGATTTTCAGCTATAAGTTTATACTTTAACCAAAAAACACACCTCTCATTCACAACTGGCCCAAATGTAGTTTGCCGTCATGCACGCAGTGCAATCATTGCCATGCATGGCCCACATTCAGCTGACATTATGCATGCCAGTGCCAGCAACACGCCAGCAGTGCCATAATGAGGCCACATTTGGGCCAAGTTTGCTATGTGGGTCCATAACCAGCATCTGGACAGGCCCTGTCCGCACGAACACAGGTATTTATTCAAAACCGCACTTTTTTTTACGCGGTTTGGCTGTTTGTCCACATGAAAACGCAGTGTCAGAAGACTGAAACCGAAATTTTTTTAAATCTCCAGCCAAGGTGGAGATTATCAGAAAATCTGGGTACATTGTGGTTGATGATTGGTATTTGGACGATACAACTGGAGTTTTTGTCTCATGATGCCAGCATGTTCGCTGTTTTCTCCTTTTTGATTGGCCAACATGGCTGGGTTCACACCAAACGCTGAAGATAAAAATGAGGCAAAATTCCACACATTTGCAGCAAATGCGTCGCATATTTCACATCGTTCACATACAGGACAGTAATCTGTTAATTTGCATGCAATTTACTCATGCAAATATTTAATTCCCCATTTGGTGTGAAGTGTCATTATTGCCCCCTGTTGGTTCGGCGCGCCCTTAACATGCACCACATTGCATTTTTGTGTTGTCATGTGGACGGAGATTTAAAAAACAAAACACAAGCAGGGAAAACCGTTTATAAAAATACCCGTGTACTTGTGGACATGACCTTAGTTAATGGTTTGTTAATAGTATAAATTGTACATTCAAATAAAGCGTGACCGAAAAATCTGATGCACGCTCTCTTACCCTTGTACGCTCTCATCATTATAACTGGCCTGTGCTTCAGACATGATCAGACTAAAGGTGTTCCCCATCGCGCCTTCAGCGACAACAAAAAAGCCCACCGATCCTCCTCAGCTAATGAGTTTCATGATAAACTGAGCTGTTATTAGCTGCCTGTGGGTTATGGAGACTACAGAGTGACATAAATCATCTGCGGGCTGACTGTTGTTGCATGTCTCTGTCTTTTTTATTCATAATGCATCCCTGCTGCTGCTGCTGATGAGGTGGATCCAGAGACAGACATCTGCATCATGGGGCGTCTCCACTAAGAGAAATATATCAATTCTGGATCTACACTGCAAAAAAAATAAATAAATAAATTCTTACTCAGAGTTTTTGCCCTGTATCTGTCCCAAATATATAAAAAGTTTTAAAATATAGCAAAAAATATTGTCTTGTTTCAAGAGTTCACACTTAGATGATGATTGATTATAAACCTTGTTTGGCATGCTGTCCTGAGAGAGAGCCCTGAGCTTATGAGATCCTCGAGTCCGGGGCTCCCTCCAATTTGCAAGACGAGAGGGGAGTTTGAGCTCAGGTAGATCTCGAGAACTCCCCTGCTGTACAGATAGGGATTGCTCTTAAGAGGTAACTACTTACTAGGACCATGTCTATGGTGTCGATTTGTATTAGTCAATTAGCTTATGTTGCATGTTTTAGGACGGTGGGAGGAAACCGGGGAACCCGGAGGAAACCCATGTGAGCACGGGGAGAACGTGCAAACTCCACACAGAAACGTTGACTAGCTTGGTAAGGACTAGAACCAGTGACGTTCTTGCTGTGAGGCAACCGTGCTAACCACTGAGCCACCATGCCGCCTCTTTTAATGTGAAAAACAAAATTATTTTGCTTACCCCAAAAATGTGCTTAGTTGTTTTTCAGTTTAAACTTGATGTTGTTTGCGTTGTTTGAACTGTGTTTTGTTGTTGTTGCTGTTAAAAACCCCAACCATTTAAATGATTTAATAATTGTTTTATTTGTTACAATGTTTTCTAGTTGGAAATTTTGACCCCGTCCCTCACCCCCCAACTTATTTTTGACCTTATTTTTAACTTTTTATAAAAATATTAGTTTTATCCGAGGGGGGGAAACATCGGAAACTTTGTTTTATCGAAAAAAAGAATATGTTATACCATTTTTGTTTTGTTAAGTAGCTTCTGGTGTTATAATTCATGTTTTGTGATCTTTATTTTGTTTTCTTAAGCCCTGCTCTTTGATGTTTGCTTTTGTTTTTCTCTGGTTTGTTTTCGTTTCCTGTTCTAAATCATATTTTTGATTAGTTTGTTTTGTTGATTTTTTTACTTTCTAATTTTTGTTTTGTTGTTCCAAACTTGTTTTTTGTTTTGTTTTTTGGTGGTTTGTTTATCTTTTGTTCTAAACTTGTTTATTATTGTGTTCAAAAACATATTTGTTATTGTTTTATTTTAACACCAAATATCTGGCAAAGAACTGTGTACATAAAGGATCTTTTGATCTCACTTGGAGTATAGTTCATATGTTGTTTCTTCATCGTCTTCCCCATTCCTTTGTCTTTTTCTTCCTTTTCTTATATTTTATATTTTGTTCTTGTTGTTGTCCTTCTTCTTACTATTATTATTATTATTATTTTTCAGTCATTCATTCATTCATTTTCCTTCAACTAGTCTCTTATTTATCAGAGGTCACCACAGCGGAATGAACCACCAACTATTCTGGCATTTGTTTTATGCAGCAGATGCCCTTCCAGCCGCAATTCAGTACTGGGAAACACACACACACATACACACACACACACACACACACACACACACACACACACACACACACACACACACACACACACACACACACACACACACATCAATTTAGCTTATTTAATTCCCCTATAACGCATGTGTTTGGACTGTGGAGGAAACCGAAGCACAACACGGGAGAACATGCAAACTTACACAGAAATGCTGGAATCAGAGACCTTCTTGTTGTGAGGTGACAGTGATAACCACTGAGTCACTGTGTCACCTTATTATTATTACTAGTAGTAGTATAAGTAGTATAATTATTATTATTATTAGTGGTAGTAGTAGTAGTAGTATAAGTAGTATAATTATTAATATTATTAGTAGTAGTAGTAGTAGTATAATTAATAATATTATTATTGGTAGTAGTAGTAGTGTAAGTAGTATAATTATTATTATTATTAGTGGTAGTAGTAGTATAAGTAGTATAATTATTATTAGTAGTAGTGGTAGTAGTAGTAGTATAAGTAGTATAATTATTAATATTATAATTGGTAGTAGTAGTAGTAGTATAAGTAGTATAATTATTATTAGTAGTAGTGGTAGTAGTAGTAGTAGTATAAGTAGTATAATTATTAATATTAGATTATTATAAGCAGTATAATGATAATAATAATAATAATAATAATAATAATAATAATTATTATTATTATTATTATTATTATTATTATTATTATTATTATTATTATTATCATCTTCTGTTCTTCTCTTATTCT